>JAGFVP010000055.1:0-70325 GCA_021031095.1 Bathelium albidoporum
AGGGGGTGGTGGTGGGGGGTTTGGGGGAGGTTTTGGAGGGAGTCCGTTTTCGGGATTTGGAAGTGGGGATTTTATCTGAAGGTGCGAAGGCGATGAGAAGCAAGGTGTACTGTACATGGGTTGAAGGCGGATTTGGTGTTTGTTCGGAGTTTTGCACTTGCTGAGGGTGAGTCAGAAAGATGAGATTATACTCGAATATTAGACGTTGAATCTCTTGCAAAACTAGCTTCGTTTGTTAGCGCTATGGACTTTAGGTACGCCATCACTCTTAACATCAATTCTACAAGACAGGATTGAACCAAGACCCAAGTCAAGTGTTGGGGGTTTTCTACGAATTACTTGTGCGCTAATTGATACAAGGGTCATTCCGCATACCGAAGCTCTCTGTGGGACATTGCACTGGATGATATCTTAAAAGAGGCGTATGCCTACATATATTGAAAAAGCATCTAACCCAACCAAAGAATGTAATTCTCCCCACACCCTTCATAACTATTTATACTCCTCCTGGATGCCAAGCGTACATCAACACCACACCCATTCAACCCCCAACGACCAGCACCAATCATTCCTCCACCACAATTTTCGAACCCTTCACTACCTCCCACGCCTTTCCCTCCGCCTCGCCCCCTTCCCACCACTTCTCCAGCCGCACCAGGCCCCGGCGCGCCTGCCCCGCCGCCCGATTTCGGTACACGCTGTCCACTTTCCGCACGTCCTCCGGACTCATGAGCCAGCGCTTCTCCTCCGCCAGGAACCGCTCGTACCCCATCGATTCACCGAAGCGGCGCGCCACGTTGTGCGCCAAGCGCGCCTTCGCACGCGCCTCGAGCCGGACGGCGCACTGGCCGGCCTTCGTGCTGGAGATGCCGTAGTCGCTGGCTCGGTAGGTCGGCGCGAGGGCCAGCGGCTTGGCAGCGAAGAAGAGCAGGGAAGGAGAGTGCGCGACGGCAAGGTGCAGACGGGGGAGGCCGCTGTCGGCTTCGGCGAAGGCGGCGTCGCTCTCCTCGGAAGTCGGGCCTTGAGGAGAGGGCGTCGCAGAGATGATGGGGCCGATGGACGGGATATCGGCGTAGCCAAGGTTGAGGTATTCGAGTTTCGCTGTGTTGGAGATGAGGACGGCAAGGGCGGGGACTGCTGCGGCAGTGAGCCAGTTGTAGCGGCTGCCAAGGTCCTCGGTGGCATAGCTTTGACCGAGATCGAGGGAGCGGAGAGTGGAATGACCGGTGAGCTTGTTGAGGAGATCGATGGCGCCAACATCCTTGAGGCCGACGGATTGGAGAGAGAGCCGGCGCAGGGAAGCGTTGCGAGAGAGCTGGGTGGCAAGGGCAATTGCGCCAGCATCGCCGAGGGGGTTGTTTGAGAGGTACAGCGACTCGAGTGCGCAGTTCGGAACTGCAAGATAACGCGAGATTTCTGCTGCGGCTGCGCTCCCAATGCCATTCGCATTGAGATAAAGATTGCGGAGAGGTAATACCTGATTCGGGTAATTCTCTGCGAAAGCGGTGAGTTCCTTGAAAAGAGTGGCAACACCAGCATCACCGAGCTCCGTTTGATCCAAGTCAAGAGTTCGGAGATTAGTTGTCCGGGTTATCAAACGAAAAACATCGTGGGCTGACCATGGTCCGAGGGGATTGCGTTTGAGCCATACATTGGTGACGCTGTCGGAAGTAATCAAGCTGTTAACAAGTGACTTGAAGCTGGATTCGTTAATGCAATTCCCGCTGAGATACCATGTTTCTATTTTTCCAGGATGATCCTTGATGAAACTTGCTATCTCTTTTGCTCCGGAAGGTCCAATGATATTATTACCGAGTAGAAAGTGACGTACGGATCCATTGGAGCGCAAACTATCCATAAGACTACCAATGTGCGGCGGTCCGACGACCATTTTGCAAAGATCAAGGCGACCGTCTTCATAGAGAACACCTTTCTTGAACTCAACCAAACGGGTGCCATAATGTGGTTCTTCGCTGTTGCGTGCTCCATTCATCAGGAAAGGCTCGCCTTCATTACCAGTTTGAAGGTAGTTGAAGATCGGCTTGAGATCGATTTCATCACTAATTCGTACGGGCATCGGTAAGCTAGGGGCACCACGGAGTGATAGTGGATCATCATGCTCATCCCATGGTCCCTGTCCGTTTATACGGCTAACCCAACGAGTGCGCGCGTTCTTTTCAGTGGCATGGGCAATGGCAGCTTCGCGTCTTTCATGAATGAGGCGACGGAGTTTAACGATTGTTTCCTCATACTTGATGATTGGAGCAAGAGAATCCGGAGGCGAGTCCGGAAACATGATCGATGCAATCTCATGGGCGAGGCGTGCATCGTCAGAATTGGCAGAACGACGCCGTGGCGCTTTGAGAAGTTGTGTAGGTACCTCAAGCCACACCTGAACATCCGTTGGAGCATCAGAAGATTCAAGCTTTTCAAGGTTCAAAGTTATCAACGCTGCCCATCCCTGAGCAGAAAGAGGATGGTCCTTAGAAGACGAGTCGTTGGACGAGTTAGACGCGTTGGAACTCATGATGAAACGAGGATTGAAATTAGCCTTGATAAAACAGAAAGAGGTCGTGATAGCAGGTGTAATAGATAGAAAATGGGCACGAGTCTGACTCAACTGGTGACTCCTATGCGAAAATGGAAAGAGCGACTCTGACCGGGCAGCCGGTATTTATAGCTATGAACAACCTACAAAGCTTTCATCTTCTATGCCCTTCGAGGCCAGCTTTGCAGTCGACTGTGTGACTTACGAGGGTGTGACTTGCGAAGGTGTGACTTATGAAGGTGTGACTTACGAGGATGTGAGCTGCTGGTTTGCGAGTTGCGGAAGTGAAATGCCAAGCCACACGACTCTTGCGCCACTATGGCTGGTACTCACAGTTCCAATGGTGAGATGGCTATAGCGCGCTTGCTTTCTCGCCAATTGGCTGTCGTCATCTGACCGAAGGCGGATCGCCATCCACGGGCATCTCCAATGATCTTTTTGGCAATGCTGGCATAGTGTCACCGGCTGTGAGGTTGACTTCCGATATCACTCGCATCTCAACTCGTTCTGGCTCGTCAATCCTCACTATTCGTGCGACTATTAGATGGAGGGCCGACTGTACCAGAGGCAGAGGGCCCTGTACCTAGTTTTCTCATATAGCTCATTGACCAAAGACCTGAACTATTTGTTATAGTCAAGTCCTGAGCTATGACACATGGCAAAAATTTCCGAATCCATGTCAAACCCAAGTCGTTCAATGCAGGGCGATTTTCAGTTGGTGCTTGATTGTTGCTCAAGCTTTGACGAAGTACACAGCTTCCTAAACAAGTACTGGAACGAAACCTTCGTTCACGAAATCCCAGTAACTTCATCCTAAAATGTGAGGAAATCCGCGCTATTTGGACGCTGTTTACTGTTATTTGCTGAGAGGCGCTCTCTATGAAAACTTTTGACAAGCTTTGGGCAGAATGTATGCGCCACATTGGCATGAGCGCAAGGCTAAGAGTATTGTTTTCGTGCGTAATTTGCTCTTCTCGCTCTCGGCCGTTTCACTTCCGCTCTTTGCCTTTGTCAAAGCCAGACCGTCCTTTCTTTTTTGTTTGCAAGGTAAAACGGTGATGTTGCAAGGTGCAAACCTGATGAACTACCCTTTCCTAAATTCATCTTGCAAAACACTCTTCTGACTTGGTGTTCCACGTAGGTTCACGCCAACACTGAGCCTAAAATGAAGAGCCGTATTGTTACCTACTTACGCATGCCTCTTGCTTGACAGCTGGAGAAACAAGACCAAAGATAGTGGAGTTATACCAGAAAGTCTGCGAAGATATTTGTTAGGAAGCAGACCAAAGAGCGTGAGTGTGGCTTGTATTGAAGAATTTGATTGAGTTTTCTTGGTAATGCGATGAAAACAGGGCTGTTGAAGTAGTGAATATTACATGCTTGTGGGTGATTCTTGCCGAAACGAAACATCCAGTAACCAACCACAGCCATGTGACAGCCACTATTTCAACAACCCTCTTCCCGAAGCATTACCAAGCAAACTCCATCAAATTTTTCAATGCAATTCACACTTACGTTCTTTGGTCTACCTCCTAACATTCAGCGTACATTTGGACTGGCGTGGCTCACGGAGCAACAGACCACCCAGATATGGGTCTGATCCATGTCTATCCAAGGCTTGCCAAGGAATAAGATATCGCACGCCGTATCAACAGTGTTGCGGGCTTGTTGAAGACAAGCTCACGTTGCTCGTTACAGGAATGTATTCTGGTTGCAACAAGAAGGGTGTGCGAAGCGAAGATTATAAGTAAGAAACTAACTTGCCCCCTGCGAGCAAGTACCAAGCGCTGGCTGCAACTGATATTGCGTAAGCGATACTTGCTTGATAGAGTATGTTGGAGGTAATAAGAAAGGTCAGAGCAGCCCAAGTATGGGCTTCTCTTCTGTTCAGACTGTACGCTGTAATAGTGAGCAAGAAGGTGTGCAAGTAAACAGCAAACATTGACAAGGTTGTGAAAATTGGCACTATCTACCCGAGAAGCTGAGCACTGGCAAGGACCCAAGCCGTTGCCAATGCGGTCATCATGCAATACTTGGTCATGATAAAGGCAGTAACAAATCCTGACGAGGCCACAAATATGCCAGCAGAAAGCATGGTCTACCTTGCAAACATCCTCGCCGTTTTTCCAAGCATCGTTTCACCACCGGGTCTTGCGTTTGATTTGCAATGATTTACAGTTCAGCTTAATGTCGTAGCTTACTTTTTCCCTTATCTGCAAGGTACGATGACCTGCAGATTTCCTGGGTGTTTTATTACTGTGCCTTAAGGATTTGACTATCTTGTATTTAGTTCCATGCGCGCTCACTGCAAATTGTTCGGCTCGAGTAGATGATTTAGGTTTATCAGCTCAATTTTTTGGAGCTTCAGCTGTCCAAGAGGTGGGGTGTCCATCAGCATCGTCCGATTCAAGAAGCACAGATACCATGGAGGACGGTTGATTATGAGCGGTCTGCAATAAAGAACAATGTCCCATTCTTGCGGCGTTATTTGAATATACCCCTAAAGAAGCCGTACGTACCTTCTTAGAAGAAAAGCAATGAAGGCCACAGCCGACGCCTAGTTACAGAGCTTGTGCCAGTTTCAAGCCTGCAGTAACAGAGATGTTAGAACTCCGCGTCCTGTGGATCATGCTTCAATGTTTCTCACCGGTTGGAAGTAGGATTCAGACGCGATTGGTAGGCAAGGTTCGATCCTCTGTAAGCGACTCGTGCTTACACTGTGTATCTGGGCGCTTAGGGAATACCTCGTGCGCCGATACGATATCCACGTGTCTTCCCGTTGGGGGCGGGTTTTGTGGGGATCTCCTCCGTAAATACACGCAATATCCGTAATCCTGACTAGTCTAGCTCCCCTGTTCCCGTACAGTGGATCCGTTGGTATGCAACAAGGGGGTTGTTAGAAATTAGCGTCGACTTCCGCAGTTCGCCTAAGTTTTTCGTTGCGTCCCGGCATTTCGTTGTGGCCCGGCGGCCACTAAGGTATCCGAATTACAGGAAAAGGCCAAGCTGGATTAGAAGCCTTTCTGTCGGGATACTTGTTTGCCCATTGGTTTTCCGGAGATCAGATTGTCCATTGAAGTATGGACACGACTTCGGCAAGGTCTCCGAAAGCCCAAACATTGTCAATTTAGTGATCGGAAGCGAGTCGCTCGTTTAGTGATAGCCGCGCGCTCCACCCTGCTGAGAAGAGAAGGAGACCCATTCCTCGTGTATGTATCTGTACGGAGTACTCGATCGTGCGCAATGCGTTCAACCGTTATCGGAGTGGTTGCCATCGGCCGTTGGCCGGAATCCGGGAAGCCAATAGCGGTCAATAATTGAGCTCTGACCGGGCTACCATAAGCTGAAAAGTAGCTCCCCACCAATCTGGCGTCGCGCTTGCGAGAGATTAGACGACATGGGGCGGTGGCACGTTATCACGGATGCAGCATAACCGCGATGAATTGGCACGGGCAAAGGTGGCAAAGGTGACAAGGCGGGCCGGTGGCGCTGGCCAGCTCGTGGCAAGCACACCAGGATCGAAAACTTCACCGAAATAAGCGCGTCTTGAAGCGATTGGTAGATTCTGGTAGCGATCGGCGAGCTGCACCTTGACTGTCCCGCAAATTACTGGCTGAAGGTTCATAACTGGCAGCTTGCCGCAAGCTATTAATTATGGTTGCAACGTTGTTGGTAAGGCTATGATACGGAGGAATCTTGAGCCGACGGGGGCAGCCGTAGAAGCCCCAATACAGCCTGCACTTGGATAGATGGCTGATGGAGCGAACGGTATCATGATACCCGAGGAAATGGAATCATAGTCCCTTTTGGTTACTTATAGGGTGCACATATGCCGTTGGCGAGGAGCTGATGACATATACCATGCAACTTGATCACACTCTCATCATCCGAAGCGTCCATTAAGGGAGCATTCCTGTCAAGCAAGGCATGGGAAGCCACTGCTTGCCCGAAGCCTTGATCTAAATTTCTGCCCAAATTAGATATTGTTGGATATAACTGATCTTGCACGGTCGCCTGTGTGGCTCATTATCAGATAAATGTTGCACTTCAGCCAGTGGCAACTGACCGTAAATAAGCTTAAATCTCAGCTATGTGGCACAGAACAGACTGACTAATCAGGAGTTGGAGCATTCCGTAGGTCGTAGAACGGAACGCAGATCTACAGGGCTTAGGGCACCGAGAGTGGCTGAATCTGTGTTGGGGCCGTTCCCTACCATCCGCTCTTCATCTTCAGACGGGCTAGCGGTTCTTTCGAAAGTATCCATTCCCAGATAGGCAAAAGGTCTTTGAAGAGCGAGAGAGACGCGTTATCCGCAGAAAGTTTGAAACCGCTGCTTGACGAAGTGCATTGAAAAGAAATCACGCGCGTGTAGTGGTGTCAAGCTGTCAAAAAGCATCCAATCGTCTGGGATTCTATGCTGACTGGCTTGGCAAGGGAGTACCATGCCTCCACTGAGCAGGCCCAAAAACAAGGCAGATACGTCACTCTGCTGCAGGAGAGAAACGCCGCTGACAGCTGCATTGTGCAGTCCGTTGGCGGCTATTGGCGCGCCGTCACAAGCTGACCATGGCCTTGCTGCTGCTGATTCCTCTAGTGATCAGCCGAGGTATAAATGGGTCTAGTATCGTTTCAGCAATCTAACAAGCGCATGCATCGGTAGACCCTCCAGCCTACCTAGCCTGCCGTAGCATCGGTGATTAGGAGGGTTAAGTAGATTGGAGCGATGCTGTCAGGCGGGTCGGATCAGACCAACCGGATTATCGGCCGGTGCTACCGTCCTTTTTTCAAAGACCGATTTGACGCTGGTTGGCGGAAGCGCGGGAGCCGATGTGCAGGGTGCGGAAGTCTAAATAAACGGGCGCTTCCCAGCGGGTCACCATGGAGCCGGCCCCTGCATTCCACTAACCCTCCGTCGTACCTGTTAACACCACCAGCCCTACACGCTGAACGCGCTACGGTCGCCGATGTCCTGGTCATCTGCCAGGCGCGTGAACAAGTCCTCACGCA
Source organism: Bathelium albidoporum (assembly GCA_021031095.1). Taxonomy (NCBI): domain Eukaryota; kingdom Fungi; phylum Ascomycota; class Dothideomycetes; order Trypetheliales; family Trypetheliaceae; genus Bathelium; species Bathelium albidoporum. The sequence goes on from JAGFVP010000055.1 coordinate 7,557, forward strand.
GTGCATATGAGTTGCAATGCCGCAGGTCGTTGCTAGCCAAAAGTGACATCGCATGGCATTGGCGATGACGGAGCATACGCCATGTCGCCAGCTTCTACAGACGTTCGGACGAGCATGCGGGGTAGATAGCCAGCTGTCGACTTGATTGGTCGCAGAATGATTCTCCTCGAGGGGACTAAGAGCCAATTGTAGCGGCTGGGCTCTTTCCCTGGGCTGGAGATTGCTAATTAGTCGCTGCGCGGGACCACGCTTTCCCGAGCGCTTGCGGCATCACTTGTTCCATTTGTAATCCTTCTGTGTGCCAATTGCTAGCAGGCGGAGCAAAAGAAGCACTAAGGATGCGCCGCTTACCAAGAAAGGCTATGGAGGGCAACGTGGACGCTCGTCCCTAGCTGAAGTCGATTCTGAAACGGAGAATAGGATGCCAATGACTGCCAAAGGCGATGAGAGAACGAATTTAGAGCATCAGCCGGCGAACTGAGTAAGGGGCGCCTGGAACTTTTAGTATACTGTCTAGAGATTCTAGCCTAAGAGTGCATGATGGTATTGTATGACTTGAACAGCTGAAAAAACGCAAATTGCCACCCCATGGTATCCTGCAAATGACAGAAGACAAGCCGCTTAGTCCGCCCAATGAAACGCAAGATCGCTTCATAACCCATGTTCGCTCAAATGATAGAACAGTTTCCTACGCCTGTAATGAAGGATTATCGTCCATAATCGTCTGTAATGGATTTTATGTGCACAGAGCCACAATGTCTGGGGGGAAAAGCCTCAGTGGCGTTTGCCACGCCGTGGCGGTTGCACTGCGGTCGGCGGCACTGAAGGTTGAGAGATCTGCACGGCTGCGCCTGCGCTTGGGGATTGTCCTTGGTGCCGGGGGCTGGAATGAGCAGAAGATTTTGAGGCACTCTTTTGACGAGTATCACGACTCTTAAAGTCAAACCGTTTGGGACATCCGTCTTCTTCATGCCTGTGTTCAGAATTAGCTCGCCGAGCAGTTAACCACGTAACGGTCACACACCTTCTCAAGGTATCTTTGCGGGCGAAAGCTTGGTCGCAGAGCGTGCATACCCAATCTTTGGCCTTGACATGAACCTAAACAGAGAGTCAGAACCATCAACCTGAAATCCGATGCAAGTCTTACACTCTGGACATGTCTTGTGAGATCTGTCTTCCTCACGAACTCGCGCTGGCAACCTTCATGATCACACTTGAACGGCTTCGGTCTGTCTGGATCATGCGTGTCCATGTGTGATTTCAGATTATAGCTACGTTCAAATGGCATGTCGCATATCTCGCAGATCCAATTGGCATTCTCTCTAGGTGTCCTCCGACGTTTGATGGGAACCAACGTCTGCCGTTCGGGCGAGAGGCGAGGAGAAGTTTGCTTTGCAACCGAATCATGCCGGTGATGCTTTCTCAATGAACGCGCACTGTAACTTGATGCTAGTGTCTCTGCTGGTGTAGGCGATTGGACAAATCTGTGGGTATCGTAGACAGCTCCAGGCATTGCAAACATCTCAGGATCCACAGATGCCCGCGCTCCTCGAAAGTCTGGCGGTAGGTTACTTGCCCAATCCAAAGAGTCATCCATCTTTACCCCAGATTGTGAGAATATGCTTGCCGATCGCTCAAGATGAAATGTTTCTGATGGTGGATAAGAAGCGGACGAGTAAGATTCGGCGTGCGATGATGGGAGGCTCTGCGTAGGGAGCGGATTTGGTGGCTCGGACAATCGCTGGAAACTACCAGACTGCGATACGGGCGTGAGTAGAAGAAATGCGTCGTTCGCGGGAGGACCCGGGAGGTGAAACTGTGCGAATGGATCGTATGCATCTTCCCAACTCTTTGCGCGGTCTACTTCCATGTGGTCGGGCTGTGCTTCCGGCAAAAGAGTAGATGCAGGGTCCCATATTGGTCTCTGAAGATATGAGAGCCTGTGGATTGGTCCCGGGCTCTGCGTCTGCGGCATAGCCATGCTTGTCGAGTAAAACGATAGACCAAGTCCAGCAGGAGGCGTAGAGAATGGCAACAAGGTATGGGCAGGAGGTTCGGACAATGGCTGATGGTAGGACGACGAAGGTACATCGACCCGGCGATGGGGTGACGATCGGTACCTTTGACTCATAGTAAGGTTGATGTACCACGGACTGATTCAAAGTGCAGCAATCGCAGAGAGCGGGAACGAGAGAATTGCAATCACGCCACCAGAATGGTCAGGAATCAAGAGAAAGTGGGAATACCTATAGTAAAATTTGGAGTGGATGTTTTGATGGTGTTTGCAATGTGTGAATTATAAAGTAAATAGGTCCGGGGGGCTGTTCAGCGATCTGATCTAAGGAAAGCAACATGCGGATCATGGATGACTATTGTGAAGATGCGGCGGTGCCATCCAGAGGTCGAGGAGTGTGATTTTGCACGAGGCAGACCTACAGCTCAGGACCAGGGTGAAGCACGCTAAGATTGCTTCAAGCTTGGTCGTCAACGTGGAGCCGCGGAGCGCGAGTAATGGGTGATTCGGCGCCAAGCAGGGGCAGGAGTGAGGCTGGGCTGTCGAGCCTGCGTGCAGCGAAAGCAACTGCAATGTACCAATACCCTCCTCCCTCCTCCCATGCTGTTAATAGTGAGAGCTGCGCATGCCAAGCATCGGACCTAGCGTACCCGGCGGAACGGAACGCTAAGGCGGTCGAATCACATGTGCCAACAAGCCGCGCACACGCACACGAGCGGCCGCTGGCGGCTCGTGCACGCCTTGCAGATGGCGCGTTTCTGCCTGTTCGCGCTTGATGGGTAGTGTGGGGGGGGTAGGATGGCCTTGGGTTGACACCTCGACTTGCCGTCTCTCCAGAAGCCAGGCAGCGTTCAGCTTGCAGGAAGAACCACCATCCGCCGTGCACCTAGACCGCTACTTCGCTTGGCTTCCATATAGGCCGTCGCGTACCTTGTGCCCCGACTCCTGGTGTGCTTGCTGCTGTTGCTGCATCACCACCGCGGTCAGCTCTTCTACCTGGGCGCCAAGCCTGACAACGACCGCGCGAAGATCCCGTATGTCATCGTTCGATGCCGCCGGGGAGGTCACAGTCTGCTGCAGATCGACCGAGGGGGACCGGCCACGGGCGGGAGCGTCGTCTTGTTTGGCGTGGGCTGGCGACGGTTCGGCGGCTGTTAACGGTCGGGCCGAGCTAAGCGACGCCCCGAAGAGCGCGTCCGGGCTCATTACGTTGCCCCGCGGCCGGAATGTGGACAATGTCCTTGAGCCAGGACCTCCCAAGGACGAAACGCCAAACGCTCGTCTGGTGCGACGGTTGGATAGAAAGTGCTGCCCGCACTCATACGCCGTAATGGCGACCACAAACGGAAAATGCGTCACTTTGAGCAGCACGATTCGCGCGCGCCGCAACTGTTCAGATGGCACGCAAAGCCTCAAGGGTCGAAAGGCTAGTGCCACGAGGTTCTGTCAACGAACCAGTTAGCAGATTTTCCACGCCAACATGTTGCAGCAGAGTTTCATTCGAAACTCGGCGTGGTCAGTGGGTTCTTCACTAAAGTGCCCCGCCGAGATCTGCAATGGTGCTGAGAGGGCCACACAGCAACGACCCTACGGCGTCCAACGAACGGAATGTGAGGTCATTCGTGACGAGATGTCACAGATTGCCGACCTTGAATGAGGCTGGGGCAGTTTCGGGGTTCTTGACCATAACACTGGGAGCCGGTCCGACGTAAATAGCCTCAACATGGACACCACGAACTTTCGTGCCTCGAAAGCCCAGGAAAGCCACTGCAAGCGCCAGTGAAGGCGCAGAATCAAGAAACTCACCAAGGGCGGTAAAAAGTACGTCAGCCTATTCGACGTTGATGCTTCAAGAACAAAGATGGAGTAGGTGAGCTGTACGACATACTGTTAGTCTCGCGGCTGTGCAAGCGACGGCGGACAATTTGACTGCCTACATAGAATTCTTCACTGGCGTGGTCCATAACCTTTATGCAGGTGCAAGATTCGTGAAATGTCAGCCAACCAATCTTGGAGAGCAGGGATGTTTCGGGTATGCGTCTCATGAGCCGTCCAAGCCAAGCCCAAGGCGGACTAGACGAGGGCAGGTACTAAGCTTACCTTGGTAAGACTATTACTCAGGAGAGAGATGAGAATTGTGATCAAGAGTATGTTCGTCAAGCAAACAAATATGAACTGACACAGCCACAAGATCAGAATATGGACTTGCAATGCGTTCAATAAATTCCCTCACCATGAGCGGAGGACCGAGGATGGGACTAATCTATTTCCATTAGTACACTGAACGGCGCAGCGAGGGCCCGGCTACGTCAATAGATTAGCGGTTCGGAGATTATACCTTCTGTGCAATATCCTGCATGCAATGTCATTAGCCACTGCCATTCTTGAGAACATGCTGGCATGCGATCGCATCAAGTCGGCGGTGTACTCACAAAACCAAGGTAGCTCGACCTAGCCGCAATCGTTAGTAGGGTTGCCAGCTTTTGGCCTGTCGGTAGCTTCTTACCCAAAGAAGACATTGATTAAAATCCATGACATCTCAAGAGGCGTGAACTGATCCCGCGCAAGCAAGGTGAAGGTTGTCAGGAAGCCTGTTAGGCATCAGCAGCTTGGCAAAATTCATTCTTCACCGTCTATACCTAGAAAGAGTATGATGACTAGCCCTGCAAACTTGACGAAATCCCTGGTCTGTTTGAAATCAGCCTTGCGATCTTTGCACACATTAACCTGTGCCGCTTTGCACTTGCCATCTCTTTGAGGCACGGAATCTACAAGAGCGGTCAATTTCTCCTGATCAACGCCAACACCTACGTAGTTGATCTTGGTCAAACTCACTAAGGTACCGACGTAGCGATTCAAGCTGAACAATGAGAAGATCCTACGCATCATGAGAGATCAGTCCGTTGAATCCATACTATAGATATCACTACCCCGTTCTGTTTACCTTGGGACTAGAAACAAGGCTTCAATGGATAGAATATCAAACGACGTATCAATCACTCGGTTGTTGCTTTTTGCGAGTCCAATCATACCTGAAGATCCATCAGCGATTCGAAATCTACAACAGGGCAGTCTTCTGCACAACGGCAGGAATGACTCATGATAAGGTTGGTGGCCCAGCTGAAAAACCCTCATGCATCGAAGTACCATCAAAGGACGGTACAGCTGGAGAGTAAATCATGAAATGTGAAACAGTCAAGTCGCTGACGTGCAAAAAGCAGGTGCCAGCTCCAGAGAGGGCCAACTGGGACGACTCACGCGTAACGAAAAATGCCAAGCCAACAAAAATAATACCAATATCCCACAAACTCCAGAAGTCTGCGACGTAAAGGATGGTCCCAGCGTCCAGAAAGTCGCCAAATTCTGCGACGATCATGAGCTATGCACAGATGTGGAGGGCTATAAGGCGACCATTACCATCGTATCCAAAACTCGCTATCCAAATGTAGAGAAGAATCTCAGCAGGAGTGATTGTCTGGGTGCTTCTTTCCACCAACACTGCGTAATATATGGCGAGAAACGCGGCAAAGAATGCAGCCTCGAAAGATCTGAGGTACTTTGGAACACGTAGCCGACAATATGGGTCAGCCTTTCTGGCGATAGAGTGAGTAGGACGAACGACAGATAATAGCTATGTGTGTTATGATGGGGTAGCGCCTTACATACCGTCTGTCGTAATACCGAGCTTCTTTTGCAGAATGGATACTCATATTTTCCCAGAAAACGATGTCACCATTCCAGATGCCATTGAGAATCTTCTGGATGATTTTCTGGCCGAGAAACTTCTTCGCTTCGCAAACGACTGCAATTTCAAGAGCATTCATTCCCTGAAAGGAAGACAAGTACTCTTGCTCATCTGACCTCCATTCAAAAGATGCATGGTCTGAGTCTGAATGATCACTGGCCAAAGAACCATCTATGTCTTGATTTGCAGAGCCAAGCATTCTCGTCCTTTCTCCAAGGAAATCATCGTGAATGAGAGCGTCACTACCATTTCCATCGACCCTTGCCTCTTCGTCGTGATACTCTTGAGTGGGTGCTAGGACATCATGAAGAAGATGGTCAATCATCTCTCGCTCTGATAAGTGAGCAACGAAACGCCATGCTACGATTTCACATGCGAACCCTCTGGTGTCGTTGATGGCTTTGTCGTCATATGTTTCCAGAGAAGAAAAATGTCCTTTCAGGACACTGAATAGAGGTCAGACAACGAATAGAAGTGCTAGAAAGGCACAAAGTACAGTAGAGCAGAGACGATATCCCGATGATGAGCATTGTTAGTAAGGCTTTCAATTAGCGGAGCAAGTTGGCGTCCATACGCAACTGTGCGAAGCTCTTCGAAAGTGTGCGGTCTGATCACTGCTTCAACAATATATCTGCACCATATGCCAAACCGTATCAGAGTGAAGTGTTCCGAGACCTGGATTGGGGCTGGTACCTTGACACTTTTCTTACTACATCGATGAAAGGATCAATGTCGTGGATCTGCGGAACTGTTGGTGAAGCCTCCGTGGCATGAAGCTTCCGCGGGAATGTCATGGCTTCGGAGGCTCAAATGTGCCTTAGGTATCTGTATCGCTAAGTTATTTGACGTCTTGTCGCTGAACGAAGATCGATGGAAACGAATCTGCTGTCGTCATTCCAAAAACAGATTAGGCAAGTACGGCCTACCAAGGGGTCACCGGTAAAACTGACGCTAGCGGCAACGCATCCTTGACACCATGCAGACGTGTCTACTGCAGACCATTTCGAATATTCGAGCGAATTGTACGGAGCTCGACTTGTGCTCTTCTCGACTGAGCTCCAGTGACACGTCTTGAAAAGGCGCATCGCTACGTCCAATGCTCCGAGATGATAACTTGCCTCGACATCCAAGCTCCGTACGTAGTTTCTGACGTTGATTATGGAGCTTCAAGCAAGGCAATCGGAGCTCACGTTGCCAAGCACACGTATTCTGGTAGACGTCAAGATAAGAGCAGCCGAAACAAGGTCGGGTATGAGGGCGCTTCTAAAGTTGCAATGCCCGAGCTCACGCCTCGACTATCATCACCCAGATCGCCTGATTTGGATAACTTTCGGTCAACACAAGGGAGTATATCAGCCTCTTCTAAGGGCTCACAGAAAAACGTCCCACAGCGTCAAAAATTTCCCAGCGAGGCATCTTGTTGTAACTCTAGGCAAGAAAGAAGATTTGCTGAGTCAAGTGGACGCCTCAACAGCCATGAGCGGAGAGTAGCTGTCAATGGTCTCTCTTTTGTTCCAGTAATTGGTACATCAGAAGTGAGAGTCTGCACGCTAATACAGCATTGACCTTCACCTACGAGCTTGCTAACCATGCCGAATCTAGCCCGCATCTTCGAAAGATGAGCCCAATAAAGAAACCGATGACCTTGTTGGAGAAATTGAAGACTCGGATGCAGAACAGCAGCACATACATCCAAGACACAGTCTTCGACAGCCAAAATACAAAAGAACGCCTTTGAGCGTGATACAGAAGAACATCAAACTCCCTTTCCTTGGTCATGGAAAACTTTCTCTTACCTTCCAGGACAAATCAGCTCCTAAGTCAAACCTTAACAGTCATGATCCTTCGAGAAGTCGCAGCATTTCCGATGGTTTCATTGGCCGTGAGCTCACAATTGCTTCAAACCAACACAAAAAGGCCAAGGCATGGAGGAAAAAGGGTTCTCCTGTCGGTAGTCTTGCCATTGTCTCTGGTGTATGGCTACCCTAGCTGTCGCCTACAGATAAGAGCCCTAACGCACTGCAGAAGTCATACAACCAAGATGACGGCCGTGTACGTTCAATTAAAGCCACTGGTCCAGAGAGTGTATTTGTAGATCACTCCCCTACTGATTTTCGCCCCAAAGCATGGCAGTCGAAAGGCAATCATTTGTTTCAATCCTACAGAACTTTGACAAGAAGTCCAGAAGCCAGACAAGGCTTAGAAGACGAGGGAGTAACACCACAACTTTGGAGTAGTGCAGCGCCGCGCCCATCTCGTAAGAGTGATCTTGCCAGAAATGGGATGAGCCAGGAGGCCGATCGATTTCCTTCAAAAGTTTCAAGGAATGATCAAGATTGTGGCAATCGAAATAGAAGTTGTATCAAGCATGAGTCACGCTCTCAGTCATCACATCCTTCGGAACCTTTGTGGACGTCCACATTTTTACTTAGTGGATACGAGCGTCAGGAAAACTCCAGAGGAGCGTTCCAGTCTAGAATTCGTCACGATGCCCCACACCAGCTTGACACCTCACATCTTCCTCGCAAAGGCAACTCTGAATCTGGTGAAGATGTCTCCGAAGTGAGTTCGTTTTCAAGTGGCCATTTCCATGATCATTCTCTGCCGTGGATCGAAGTACAAGAAGACGTCGTTGACGACACCTCAAATGGAAACGATATGTCAGATGACAGGAATAAATTGACAAACAGCACAGACCAACCTGAGGCTGGAATAGAAGCTTGCCAATTACCTCTTCAAGATTCTGTGGATTTAGGACTCTGGACAGCAAACTCTGTCTACCAAGAGTCTTCTGAATTCATGGACAATGCTCATATTCAAGTTCCTCGCTCTTCCGACACGGCGGCCTGCATTGCTGCAAGCTCTATTTCTTCGAATGATCGTGAAGGTCTGTGTCCCGATAAAGTCTCTATTCAATTACTTATCCCGATGTCTTTGAATCTCAAGTGTCAATAAAAACAACATAAATCGGAGTCACTCTCCAGCCTGCGTCTGTCTCGTCTTCCATTGGAAGCTTTGGTCTCTAACGGGTGCATCAGTATCGCAAACACCAGAACACGACTCTTTCGAACAATGCCACAATGGTACAGACATTGCCCTCCGAACGTATTCCCCATATGCAGGAGCGCTAACTCTTAACCAACAGGTCCTCCATATGAGACCCGAGTTCCTGATATTAACGCTGGTGCAAAATTGATCAAAACCCAGGGGTTGCTAAGCCCGGACAAGCTTGTTCTGGGAGAACAGGAGGAATGCCTTTCCAATACCCCAAACCCTTAGTAGACGGCGAGCACACGGAAAATGGGGATAGGCTTGGGCAATCCTTCTATACATCCGCTAGACGATGACGTGCGCACACTATCGAAAAAAGGCAGCGGATTGCCAATGAATCCAACGCACATCAGCCAGGATCAGAGTCTGAGCCAGAAACCAGGGAATCTCTGGCTAAATGACCGTTGTTGCAGAGAGTAGGACAATTGATGCTCCGGGGAGGATGCTGTCTGCGCCATTCAATCATACATCCAAAAAGTCGTGATATGTGTCGCCACACAGAGCAGTAACAGAGCCTTGAACGCTTCTCCACTTAATGCTTGCGTTTAGGCCTTCGCCTGGTGGAAAAAACAGATCTCTGTAATGCCTACAATATTAGGTATTCGCATCGTTGAAGAAGGCTCTGAACGGATAGGCATAAATGCCGTCATATTAACGATCTGTACTTGCAACAGTAACTGATGATGCATCTTTGGCTCTCAAACGTAGCTGGTATCACAAGCTCCTAACCTATAATTCATCGAATAATCTCCCTGCCACGCGAAATGCTGTGCGGGCATTGAGACTCCCTGGCGTCTTTCTACACTCTGTAGGAGGTGCTTTTATTTCTTTGGCGTCATTCGCCATTTCCGATATTGAAAACCACCTATCATGTGATTCTTTCCCATGTTCTACTTTTTCTTCGGCTTCGCCTCGGTCTCGCTCATTTCTCGTACAAACAATTTCACCACCCCGCCATCCTCATGCTCCTTCGCATCCTCAAAACCCGGACTAACCGCAATCACCAACATATTACCCTCTCGATTGAACGCCAACGCCGCCACGCTTGCCGGCAACTTCTGATACGCCCTCACCCGCCGCTTCCCCACCGTGTCCCACAGCATCACATACCCCTCGCCGCCACCACTTGCCATTGTGCCCTCAACCGGGTGAAACGCCAGCGCGTTGACGGGATACACGACATCAATCTCCTCACCCGTGGCCGGATCATGGCCCGGCTGCCGATGGCACTTGAAAGCGTACTTGCGCGCCTGCGCCGCCTCGCTGGCCTCGAACATCTCCACCGCGATGCGGCCCTCGATGCTCGACGTCGCGTACCCTTCGTCGCCTGGCATGCAGGCCGTCGCGCGGAATAGGAATTTCAGGCTTGATTCGCGCCGCTGCCAGGGTTCGGCGCGGAGCTCGTTGGGTGGTGGTGCGACGGCGTCACGCGCGAGGAGTGCGAGGGCGGTTAGGTCGTAAATGTAGAGCGTCCGTGAGGCCATGGCGGCGACGACCTTGGTGGGCGTGAGGGCGAGGGAGAAAACTTTGGAGGGGAGTGGGATGGTGGAGGGCTGGTCGTCGGGATGGTTGGCGGGGTGGTGGATGTGCAGGGTGGAATCCCAGGAGCCGGAGATGAGCATGGAGTGTTGGGGAGAGTAGACGAGCGCCTTAACAGGTTTGTCGTGAGTACTTAGAACGGTCTGCTCGCCGGTTGAGAGGTCGATTCTGTCATCAGCGATTAGCGATCAAGGCCTATCGTAATGATAACTAGGGGATGTATTCACTTCCGGACATCCATGTCCAGGCCGCCAGAGAAGGCTTCATTGTCATCTTTGCCAAAGCAAACGTCAAGAACGGGCGCGCGATGCTCGACTTTGGTTATCAGTCGGCCTTGCTCGCCATCTGACACGTCGTAAAGGTAGACGTGCCTGTCCCATGAGGAAACTAGCAGACGAGAGGTCGAGTGTGGGGAGAATTGGACAGAGGATATTGCGTCAGAGGGTGGATCGGCCAGAGTCTTCTGGGCTGGAGCTAATGAGCTTGCAAGAAGTGGTGATATAGGTGCAACTTACGGCTAAGTTGCTCGCTGCCTTTCGACATGGTGGCTGTCTGCAGTAGGTGTGGTGGTTTTGTTTGGATCGAGCCTTTTTCTGCCCCGCGGCCAAGTTATTTCACTATTGGACGCCACCCTCTCGCACAACGTACTGTTACCTTTATAACCTTCAATACGATACGATCGGGGCATGCCGTTCGCACAGCTTGTCGTGGGCCCTCCTGGCTCCGGCAAGTCTACATATTGCGATGGCATGCACCAATTCATGAGTGCGATCCATCGAAAATGCTCCGTCGTCAATTTGGACCCTGCCAATGACCATACTTCGTATCCAGCAGCCCTCGACATAAGAGATTTGGTTACGCTTGACGAGATCATGGACAGTGACGAGCTTGGACCGAATGGTGGGGTGCTTTATGCCCTCGAGGAGCTGGAGCACAATTTTGAATGGCTTCAGGATGGACTCAATAAGCTTGAAGGTAGCTTGCCAATCTTGACTACTTAAGCAAGGGCGAAGCTAACAGACAATGAGATGATTACGTTCTTTTCGACTGTCCAGGCCAGGTCGAACTCTTCACACACCACTCCTCTCTTCGAAACATCTTCTTTCGTCTCGAAAAGCTTGGGTACAGAGTCCGCCTTCCACCAGCAGCCTTCATTCTGCCGTCTACCCATCGCTCGTCAAGTCCGTCAAGCTAACCCAAAGTTTCCAACTTGCAGCTCGTAGTCCTCCATCTTGTAGACTCCCACAGTCTAACTCTACCATCACTCTACATCTCCTCCCTCCTGCTTTCCTTACGCAGCATGCTCCAGCTCGACCTCCCCCATCTTAACGTCCTGACGAAAATCGACAAGCTCTCCTCGTATCCTCCTCTCCCTTTCAATCTCGACTTTTACACTGAAGTGCAAGATCTCTCCTACCTTCTTCCACATCTCCAGGCCGAAAATCCTGGGAGACTAGGAAGCGAGAAGTTCGAAGGGCTCAACAAAGCAATCTGCGAGCTTGTCCAAGACTTTCAGCTTGTTTCATTTGAGACACTAGCGGTGGAGAACAAGCAGAGCATGATGGGGCTTCTGGGGGCAATAGATCGCGCCAGCGGTTATGCATTCGGACCGGCAGAGGGTGCTAACGAGACTGTATGGCAGATAGCGATGAGGGAGGGAGCGGGTGCAGAAATGGACATTATGGACATTCAAGAGCGATGGATAGACCGGAAAGATGAACTCGACGAATTAGAGGAGAAAGAATGGGAAGAAGAAGGGAGATGGCGAAAGAGACAGAATGGTCGTGAAGGACAAGTAGAAGCAGGAGAGGAAGTGCCAAATAACAACAGTGAGCAGCTCGACAATGGAAATGAGGATGAGGATGAGGATGAAGAGTTGGCCAGCATGATAGCAGAGGCAAGGAAGGCAAAAGATTCCGGGATTAAAGTAGTAAGGAAAGGCTGACAGCCAACGATTGTAACAACACAACAATACTGAGGCGAGGGACGTACTGAGGATACTCAAATTTCACAAATCTTGACTCGAAATTGAACAATGCACTAAGATTACTTCGCAGCTACTGAGAAGGATAAGTGCCCGTTACCATTAACCCAACACTAATCAAATACAGTTTCAGCGCTGCAAGTTGAGTCATGCAGTCTATCCAGGTCATAATCTTGTTTTCCGTAGCCATCTACCATCCGGAAAAAGACGGCAAGTCATGAGGAAAAAGAGCATCTCTCCCGCAAAACATACCGTACACGCTACTAACTCCCCTTCGAAAGTCCAATAATTGTTCCGTCTTCCACAACGATTGCAAAAATCTCTTAAGCTTGGTCTTGCACCGGATGATCGCCTGGATTCACCTCGGATTCCTTCTCAGCTGACGCTTGACTTGGCCTCGCCTCCGAGTCTTTCTCTGCCGCGAAGCGAAGCAATCGTGCTTCCCAGTCTTTGTCCGTCACCATAGCACTTAGTCTCGCCTCCGACTCTCTTTCTGCCGCTGCACGGCTTAATCCTGCCTCCGAGTTCTTCTCAGTCAATGCACGACTGGAGGATGCTTCCCCCTCCTTGCCGCTCCCCTGTCCTCCAGTCATACTCTCCCGCGCGCTTGCCAGCTCACTCTGTCTCCAGCTCTTCCGTCCACTCTTCCCCGACCGCATACTCTTCGCCAGACTCTTCCTCGCATCCCGCCCCTCGCTTACCGCCACCGTCCGCGACGTATGCCCCGTATCCCCACTCAGCACGCTCATCGGTCGCAGCTTCCACTGCCCATTCGTATTGTCCAGGCTCAACTCGTTCGCATCCGAGGGAATCCCGCCCACAAACCTGCGCGCCTCCTCGTCGTTCTCGCGCGCCCGCCCCTCAAGCGCGTCCATCGTCTTGTCGTCCTGCTGCGCCAGGTATGCGCGCGGCCACTCACGCCGCAGGTCCTCCAGGTACGCAGCCTGCCACTCTTGCGCGCCCTGTGACATGCGGCTCATGCGCTGCGCCTGCTCTGGATTGTACGAGCCGCGGCCGTGCGCGCCGTTGGGGATGATGAAGCGCCGGTCGATGCGGCCCGCGGCAAACAATACCACCACCAGGATCTCGATAGTAAAGTTGAAGCAGTAAAAGGCCGCCTTAGAGAAGTACCAGGGCGTCGGGCCACGCAGCGGTGTGGGCGTCAGGTAGTTGGTGCCGGCGCGGAAGGCGGCGCCGAGGGTTAGTAGGGCGGAGGCGAGCGCAAGGATCTCCTCCTTGGTGCGGAAGCGGCCCATGCCGAACTTTTCGATGTAGCTGTGGCGCGGAATGAGCAGGCCGATGGCGATGAGGCAGAGCGGCATGAATGCAATGACGGCATAGAAGGTGCCGCCGTAAAGCTCAATGGCGCGATCGATGCGGTGGGTACTAGTGGAGAGGGTAAAGAAGGACTGCACGAGCACAGTGATGAGCATGATGAGCGTGACGACGATGCCGAAGAAGAGGAAGGCGAAGAAGGCCTTGAACGGGATGGACCAGCCGATGCGGGGATGCTGAGCGCGCATGCACCGTTGGGCGAAGATGAGGTTGATGGCGAAGAGGAGGACAATGCCAGCGTAGACGAAGATTTGCGCGGCGATGCCCAGGTTGACATTGTGGGGTCTTGTGGACCAAGCGATGCGGAGAACGCAGGTGACGACTCGAGCCATGCAAAAGCCTGAGAATATTCAGCACGGGCGTGGTCAAATAGACCAGACTGGGCTTGGTAAAAAGAAGATTCGGAAATTGTTTTGAGACAAGAGGACAATCGCCAGAGAAGCATGAAGAGGCATACCAAAAGTCATTCCAGACATGATGAATTTCTTCCCATCTTTTATGTTTTGGCGGAATATCTTAATGTGCACAGCACCTCCGATGATGAAAAGGACGAGGAAAACCGTAGTAACTGGAATATCGGGAACGATACTTGGAGTCCCTCCTAGGCTCTGTGTCTGAGGTGGATACGGAGCCTTCAAAGGAGGTGCTCCTGGACTGCCAGGCGGTCCTCCCTGCGTTGAGAAATGGTGAGCATTCCATTGTTTATGATCTGCGCCAGGGTCTGCACTACGTACCTGAGGAGCGGACATCGCGATTCCCTGAGCGAAACGGACAGCGAAGAATCGAAAAAGAATTGGTCGATGAGCACAGCACCCGCAGAGGGAAAGGGAAAATGTGCGCAAGCCCGTAGTTTTGTTTTAGACTCAAGTGTTGAGCAGCTGCGCGACAGCAGCGGCAGTACGTACCATGCGAATCGTGGGGCCGGTCCGTAGCTGGGTCACGGCAGCGCAGGACCCGCTGATCTCTTACCCCAGATGGACGTCTTAGGTGCAGATGCCGACGGTTTGGAATTTAGCTCCCGCCGATGATGACGAGTTGTGGTTGGACTGCAGTGGCCAAATTCCGAAAGTAAAAGATTGGCTCCAATGCCAACACCGCCGATCAAATTGAATGGAAAACATGGTGGGCTCCAGAGACATTATATCTTGATCTGTCATGCCGTGATAATCCTGTTTGTGCCAGACATACAACCACCGATCAAGTTGACGAACTTGGTCGTGAAAGTAGGAGGTCGGTGGGTGCAAGCGCCGATATGCAGCACTGTGGTGGCTCTATCTCATATTTCATGCATCACAGCCGCCGGCCAAGCCACCAAACCCGTTGAGCTCTGTCTTAAAGGTCCGCTGTGGAGTTTCCAGACTTCTTCTCGTCTGACTTTGCATATCGTGAGCCAAGGATAGGTCATCTCGATAGTACCAAGCAAGACTGGCATGCTGATGATCGTGACTCTCCTATTCGTGCTCAGGCCTCAGCTGATATCTTACCCCAACCTGTTGGTTCGCCAGAAGATAGGACCCAATATCTTTGCTCTTGCCACAAGACTGACCGAGATGCTGATGCTGCGTGGATTTCCAGTACGCCCATAGGACATCATATAGTGAGTTTGCGCAAGCAACAGTTTGTACTCAATCGGAGTGATATTTCCTGAGGAGACGCTAGACAGGCAGATCGTGGTGCAGCAACTTTGATCCAATCCTCTCGCTTTGCCACGGCATGGAGCACCCTTGAGTTGGATTATATATAGTAGGTTAGTCAATGAAATCAGTCAATGATCGCTATACAAGCACTCTCTGAGCATGAACCGGGTTTCTGGGTTCCATCTTTCGTCATGATGCTCTTGAGCAGTCTGCACCAACTCAAGGTGTTCATCCTCAAGCACGAGAATATCTTCGTACGGCGTGCCAATGAAGGTGTCGTCAGTAGCCGCTTCCAGTGTCGAGCAGCCGACCCGTCTGAAGGCCCGGCAACGTTGTCCATTTACAATGCAATACACCCCCACAACGAGTTTCACCCGGATCACGAGAATCCCCCAGCCACGCTCGGATTTAACATCGATCTGTAGTGCTGCGCGAGTAAAATATGGTGGCGCCGCGAGCTCTCTCTCTTGATGTTGTCTCCGATTGAGATTCAGTCTGACAAACAGCCCCAAATTCGTCATTTGAAATGGGGTGAGCATATTGGGGCTCCAGAGTCCAAACTTTGGTACACCTGCAAAATCGGCAGGTGATCGCGCCAAAAGCCCGCTTTCTGCATATCGAGAGGGCCAAGCGAAAAGGCTGTAGTCGAATGAACTCTTCATGATCTCTTCCTGGAGGCGCTTGAATGCTTTTTGCGAGCCTTCGCCATATAGAATGGGTATATTGACATTAAAGATACCCATGAGACAGTATGCCATGTCTTCTTCCCGTGTAGTCTCACGGCCAGAGGCCCATGACATGCGCTCAGCTATACATAATTTTGAGAGGGGTACACGGTGTCGCAATACGGCCAAACTAACACCGGTGACGCTCGCAAGAAGCTCATCTAAAGTTTCTTCCTCGACTTTATCGATTGGGAAGTGGATTGGCGACCAGTCGTTGCAAAAGAAAAGCAGTTTGCGTGTTGCGATGAGCTCTTGTAATGTCCAGCCTCTAGAGAACCAGCGGCTTTTTCTAAAAGCCTGGATCTGATCTGCAGTGCCATACGTCTCTCTACCGACAAGCACAGGATCGACATCGACAATATAGGCAAAGCACACTTCAGCGTCACGATACCATCGATACATACTGTTAATAGCCTCAGAGAGCTCGGCGCTGCTGCGCTTATTGATACAAGTGATGAATACATCGCGGATTTGTCTTGATATATTAACTCAATGTGTTACTGGATGTTCTACGGTTGTTTTTCCGGTTACTAAGTAGAAGAAATCTCATGCATTTCAGCCTGAGCTGCCAGGCGACTGAACAGCTCAAACTCCATTCTTTCAGCAGGCTTTGGACCATTGAGAATGTCACCAACAATATCAGAGCCAGGCGGAAAATCATGCTCGAACCGGGGCTCTCCAGCACCTCTCATGTTTGCCAGGACCGCCTGCCTGAAGTGCCATCGCAGAAGCCGATCAACTGGTCGTTGGGGGTTGTTCAAGAACTCGAGATCAAGATGCTTCCCAGCAAGATTTCTCGCATCGAATGTAAAGAATACAATCTTGTAATTGTCCTTCAAAACATATTAGCCATTAGATCTTTACTGAAATAGTAGATATTCATACATCCGGGTTGATTGAGAAGCTGTAGCTATCAAAGAGCTGGTGTATGGCAGAATCAAGTAACAAGCCATTCTGTACTGAATTAATGCTCCCTCCACTGGCCGGTGGAATTGTAATCCAGCGATCGTAGCCGTTATTCCTCCAATGATCTTCGTACGCCAACGGAAAGATGTGAGCCGCTTCAAAGCCTGTCCAATCATCGAAATGTGCACCAGGTACTCTGATGCCAGAGACGACGCATCGACGATCTCGTTCCCGGACATTATGGCAAAAGGATTGCACGCGAGTTCCAGTCGCTTGAATTATCGTACGAACCAACCACGGCTCGTCATTAATCGCGAAGGTGCCTATCCAAAACGAAAATTAGCCCGAGATGATGAGACGACTACATGTAGAAACTTGCCGACAGCATGAATACAGTATTTACCAGGCTGAAGCGGCTCATCATTTCTTTGAATTTTCGCTTCGTTTTCATCGTACAATTCAAAGGTAGACGTGAACAACACAAGGATCTCCACCATTGAATAAAGGCTCGTATTCGTGACGCCATTTGTAGCGATCAAACCTCCAATCACAGTAGCAGGGTTTTTAGCATCGTAAATGTGGACTGTCCGCCCTCTTGAACGATCTCTCGGGGCCATTGTGATTGTTTGGGGCGATTTCGTAAGGTTAGGTGAATGTGGTACGATTGGAGGCGCCAGCAACAGTGACGAAGACGACATGGTGCTCTCTTCGAATGGATTAGCATCATCAGGACGACAAAATGCAGGCGCAGGCTGCAATAAGGAAGGCGGTTGAGGATGTAAAGTTGGGAAGTGGAGGCAGGAAAAACGCTGGCTTGGGCAGGTTGAAGTTACTTCAAATTGTTTGTCGGCTAGCTCGACCACGGCTCAACCTCGTGTGCTCAGACCTGATTTCGGCCCCTCATTGGAAGATTCGATCTGAGAACTAATGTTACTGAGAATTTAGGTAATAAATAATACGAATTTTGTATGGAAAAGCCATATACATTATGCCGCCATTTTCGGCGGCATATGCCACCCTTTTCGCAGGACGTTGTCGTCGGTGGTGAGCCTGTATAGTGCAACAGGTGTCTACCCAGGCTTACAAAAGGCCATGCTCTCTGACTATGCTGCAGCAGACCTCAATCTTTTGAAAGCCGGCCTTTCGCCTAGTCTCTTGGCTTGGATTGAGGGCTTCATCGAAGGTTACCTCCTGGTTGCCCCATGTATGACTGAGTATAGCGTATGGCGGCTTCTTAGTAGCCAGAAATTCTTCGAATTGCAGTGTTGAGGTATTGATAAGTCTCATTTCAACCTGTAAGTTGTAACTTGTTTAGGTGAAAGGACCATATTCAGGCACCATCATGGCCGGATCTTCAAGATTGGACTCCCCACTACAAGCACGTGCAAAGGAATTGGAGCTAGGACGTTTGAAGGTTACCGTTCACACTACTGCAGGGTTTAGAGCAGCACGTTGACTAGGATTGTCCGCGGACTATCGTTGACTTCTGATTAAACATCAATCGTCCAAGACAACAACCGAAGAACATCCCAGAGCAGTTTTAGATCACATGAGAACGAGATATCCCAACAGCATCGATATGCCATTTTTTGGCTGGCATGGAGCTATCATGAATCCAGATAGAGCGCTGTCGGAGTAAACTACGGTTGTCTATCTCCGAGCCCTGAGCGGCCGCCAAGCCCCAAACTTCTTCTCCTGCGACTGGTGAAGCATCACTGGTGCGTGGTCTTCGGTGTCCGTTACACTAGATCAAACCGCTTTTCTTCCATTTCATTTCGATCATATAAAGATCCACGGCCGAGGGTTAAGTCCGCAATAATGTGTTATCGGAATTGCAGTTCACTGCCGCCCAGCCATCGTTCATGAAATATTCTTCAGGCACCAACTAGTGATGCAATGGACGCCGGCTGTGTCTTTTCGCGACGGATATGTTCAGGACGCATATGTCCGTCTTCGTGCCCCTATCTCAACTTATTACAGGATCTGTGGGTATTAAAATATACTTCTCCCCCTACGAGTGCCAGTAGATTCATATATAATTTTACTCCCATCAGCAGAAACTTCTATCATTTCAGCCAAAAGCTACAATACGATTTCGGTAAACATTCAAGCTGCTACTTTTTCCAACTGCTACAATGTCTACTACCTTTAACAATGTCTTTATCCTTGGTGCCACCTCCGGGTTAGGCGCGGATCTTGCTCGCCGTTACCACCATGCTGGTAAAACGATAATGATTGCAGGACGCAGGCAGGAGCGCCTTCAAGCGATGCAAAAAGAAATGCCCGATCTCGAGACCATTCAAGTGCGTCTTGACAGCATCTTTACGTGTGCAGACCGACTGACTGAAATGCAATTGTCCAGATCGATGCTGCAGACATCAAAGCACTTCCGGAAAATTTGAAGAAGGTCACCACGCGCTTTCCTGACATGGACCAGATCATCCTCATGTCGGGCTCCGGATCTCATTTCGACTATAAAAACCCTTCAACCTCCACTGACGAAGCAATTGCTTCCGAAGTCACTCTCAACGTTACCTTTCCCATGGTAGCTGCACGCCTACTCGTTCCGCATTTTCTGGCACGCAACAAGCCAGCGCAAATCGTGCTCATTGGTTCGGGTCTTGCATATGTTCCTATGTCCCTCTATCCGACATACTCTGCTACCAAATCCGCCATCCATTCCTTTGCTTGCACTCTGCGTGGACAATTAGCCGGCACACCAATCACAATCACCGAACTTGCACCGCCGTACGTGGATACAGATTTTGACAGGGACTTCAGAGCCCAGGTGAACGAAGTCATGGGAGATCATGCACTCGTCCCGATGCCATTGAAAGAGTTCACGGATCAAGCGTATGCCGGCTTGGAGGATCGATCGGAGGGCAAGCCAAAGAACGAGGTGGCAATCGGGTTTGCAGCTATGGGATCGGCTGCCTGGTGGGGCGCTTTTGGCCCAGTCTTTGATAATCTAGGGTTATCCGCTCAAAAAGCCTGAGCGAGTGGGCAGAACCACGTGTTGCAATACGTAATTCATTTAGAGACAGAGTCTACCTCTCCAAGAACGGATGGCGAGAGTTTGCAGATCATGTCCCAACGCTTTCTCGAATCGTGACAGCTACTTTCTCCGAAGTCTTTGGTCCTTGGCTTTGACTCTATTGTGTTTACATAACGCTTGGTAAGAAAGAGAGCGAGAGAGTATAGGAGATGGAACCCGGAGATTTGCTGCGCGTGCACACGCTAGCGCTAACCATGCGGGCGCGGCTCTCGTTCCCCTGCCTCCGAACCCTGATTAGTTTCGATAGCGGTGAAGTTTTTCTGCCGCCTATTCCCTTTTCTTCGTTTGTCGGAGAGAATATCATCAAAGTTGGATGACGACTAGCGTATAGCTCATTCCGATCATGAAATCTTGCAATAAAAGATGAACAAGAAAAGACCCTTCAGCCAGTACAGTGGCTTGGAAGCGCGTGAAGAGAAACGACGTAAAGTCACAGACGGCGCTATAAATCCAGTGAAAATCGAATCGGCGCGACATTTGCAACAGCTCTTGGTATTTTCCCAAGATGATCCGAATGCACTGAGGAACAGTAAGATGCTCCAAATGAATTTTGTTGTACTTTTCTCATGAAGCCTTAGATATTCGGTCTTTCAAGAACTTCCTCGAGTCAATTCTGTACGATGAAGACGAGTATCTCAAAAAGGATCGCCGCTCCCTTCTCAAGGAGTACCTGGAGTCTCAGAAACCGAAGCACGAGGACCACGTCTTTCTCCGCGAGATCGAACAAGCCTGGAGTTTCGCAAGCCAAACGCAGAATGATCCCTTATTTTCTTCCGTCACTGCTGTGCTGGTGCTTTTGTTCCGAGTAATTAGTGGTCATCTTGACTTTCGGGATTATGGTTTTCTGCTTGGCCGCATGGTTCTACATTTCAATCAAGTGAAACTTGTGTCGCGTGGCCTCTCTGTTCCAGCTCATAAGGAGTATGTGATCTCGCCATGTCTGAGACTTCTTACGGAAGTGGTTTCGTTCGATGCGGGCGCCTTGGCAAAACAGGTATACGCCAAAAGGGACTTTACCTTCGATACCAAGACTATGACGCGCAATCTTCAGCTTAAAAAGACAAATGCGGAACAAGACCAGAGTGACCCGAAAAGGATACAGACCGTCAGGACGACTGCCGTCCGCTACCTACTGGCGCACTTAAAGTACCAGGATGAAGGTGCCAAAATGGATATACTGCGATACGGGAATATCACAAGAGCGTTGTTCGTTCATTTGCATGAGGACCCTCAACATATCGTAAAAGAAATTCTAGCCGTCGCTAAAAGCAATATCCTCCTAGACGATTCACTCCCAAGGCAAACAAAGAGCCACGTCATGAATTATCGCACACTTGCCGATGTTGCAGCACTGTACCGAGTCAACAAAGATCCCGAGGTCGGTGAAGACTCGGTCCAGAAGATGGCGCACGAGTTCCTTCTGCTTGTGTGTACGAAACCCGCCCATGGGGTATTCTTGAGGACTTCGGGATGGTATCCGCCAGGGACTGATCGAGAGACTGGCATAGATGCCCAATCGTCGGTTGAACTTGGCGATATTCATGGTGGCCGTCCTCAAAAGCGTCACCTAGCTTCATCTACATACATCAGAGACGATGTACAGGACAGCCCTGGTATAGACCTTGGCCTTGACTCAGTGGCCTGGTACAATAGCTTTCAAGATGATATTCCTGTTCGTAACGTAATCTTGTCGTCGTTCATCCAAGGTTTGCGGCCGTACGCCAATCAGTTAGAACGAGAACTGCTCGTCACAATCTTCAATTCGGCACCGGAGCTTGTGGCCAATTACTTTTCTAAGAAGAGAAGCTTTCAATTTGATCCGAAGCTCACCGCCACTTGGATAGGCTATGCCTCGGTTCTCTTCGCAACTATCGAGCTTCCTGTTCCCCGATTGCTTGGTCGGTGGACAACTTATCACTCGGTACCACCACCGGTCTCCATTGCCATCGAAAGCATTTTGCCGCAGCCGCTGTCGCAGAGAATCCTTAAAAAATGCCTGAACTCGCAATCTGATTTGACAGTATTCTTCACAATTCGGATTCTGACTATGGCGTTCGAGAAGCTCCGTAACGTTCTCGGAATGTTCACTGAAGCGGCCGAGAAGCGTGGACCTTTATGGAAAGAAGGAGCAACACGACTGGTTGAAGAATTTTCCGGTAGATGTCCTCCTGCGAGGGAAGTTATCACTGCTTTTCAACAGACCGCAAAAATCAATTTGATGCGTCGAGAGTCGATAACAAGGCTACTGGCACTTTACTTCCAGGTGATGCCATCAATAGCTCTTGACGAGAAACTCGATATCGCGCCCGTCCTGGCGGAAGCTCTACAGCACCTCGAGAATGACGAGGTTGATCCAGAGATACGGCAAATGCGCTTACTGGAACTCTCTCATTTGATCACTATTGCACGCTGGTCTCCTGACATGAGGTGGTTCAACAAACCTCAAATCCTTCATTTCTCTCCTTTCATCACCCTTCTCAAACTGGTCGCTCAAAATCAGATTGAAGGCTTTGCCGAGGCAACGAAGGAGCTCTTAGTCTTTATAATAACAGACCAAGGGATCCTTCAGACAGAAACACCAAAACCGTCGCTCAACATTCTGATCTATATTCTACACATTTCTCAGAAAGAAGACGCTTCTGATGCCTTTCTGGACTTCTTGGACGATTGCGTCCAGAGATTTGTCCGGAGATCTTTGAAGTATTTGGACGATCTAGAGATGTTCGAAAAAGAGCAAGGCGGCCAAAAAAAAGGCATTGGTCCCATTAGCATGATATTGGTCGCAATAATCGAACAATGGGAATTTGTGCCCAGAAACCGATCTGATGAAGTCTACAGCCTTGGCCGGATTATCGACGCATACTTGGCTCTGTCCGAACGGATCGGAGAAGACGAGTATGATATTTCGATACTTCGACGGAAGTTTTACGAGACAATAGAGAAATCTGACCTCGATCGGTCACAGCTAGATGGCGCAACCTTAACAGATGGCTTCCGAATTGAGGAACAGAAACAGGACGAAATCAATCCGTCCAGCGAAGCTGCAGTGCAACCTCAAACTACTGAAGACCAAGCCATGAAGGACAACGAGTGGCTCACCGTATATCTTCCGCCCCCGGAGCCTGAATCTCACCCCGACCTTTTACGCTGGATGCACAAAGACATCGACACCATCGTCGAGGAAAACCTCTCCAGCGGCCTCATCCTTTGTCTCTCCTCCACCGAACTCTCCATCCGTAAGGAAGCCCTCACCAACATCTACAAACTTGCCGCCCGCATTCTTGCCAGCGCACACCCCGACCGCCACCAACTGCACCTGCTCCTCCTCGAACTGGGCGAAACCGCCGATCGCAGCCCCATCGCCAGCGCGCCCCTTCCCTTCACCGCCACTACCTTCGCCGCCCGCGCCGTCACCGTCCTCGCCGATCCCATCCACTGCCTCTACCCAAAGATCAACCGTTTCCTCAACCGCGGCCCGGTGTGGCGCGTCGGCCGGCTGCCCGCGTATTGGGAGGAGCACATCTTCCTGGAGCCGCCGAGCGAGGACGGGTCGCGGGCACGCGAGATCGCCTGGATGCTGGACTGGCTGTTCGATGCGCTGCGGACGCCAGCCGATGCGGAGATCTTTCGCGTGTGCAGCGTGTGGGAGCGCATGCTGGCGGTTTATCGGGCGCCGTTCACGGCGAGGGAAGCGAAGACGAGGATTCTGGAGGTGTTGGCGAGGGCGACGGCGGTGGAGGGGGCGAGTACGACGTTGATAACGCGGTTCGGAGTGGTAGCGTGGTTGGATATGATGATAACCTTGCGGGATGGAGACACGAAGGCATTGAGAACGCTGAGAGCGAGAGTGCTGGAGACGTGTGATCGGGCGAGAGTTGCGGAGTGGAGCGCGGGTACGTTGATTCCCAGGGAACAGGCAGGTGGTGCAGATGAAGTAGCTGTAGAAGCAGAGATGCAGGACGTTCTGTCTGAGATGCCCGCGTAGGCATTAGTCAACAAAGCCACGTACTTATTCCATTGTTGCGGCGTATCCTCTAGTTCTAGGCGTGCGGCCGGCCCACGGCTTTGCGTGCTCCTACGTTTGCAAGATAGGTAGCTGGACCGTGATAATGCTCTCTTGATTAGGTGGTCAAGAAATGGAAGCTATACCAAAAGTATTTGTTCATCAAAGAGAATGCTTGCGAGCACTTAGTACACTGCACATCACGTGTTGGGGAACCGAAGGCCTCTGTTCTGTTAGGTGCAATTAGCTTCGGAAGTAATAGCATAGTATGCAATAGACTATGCCATCCATTACTATGAATTTGATCAGTTCAGAGTTGCTCTTAGCTTCAACAATCAATCTCGTTATCAACAATCACTTGATACCGTGTTATCACGCACCCAGAGGTATACGGAGTAGACGCGCTAAGAGGCTTGGAACTTCTCTTCCCACCGCTCTAGGCTACTAAGAATCACGATCTATTGAGCAAGAAGAAACAAGCGCCCTCACAGCTTACAGCAGACACTCCCGAGCTTGGGACGGCAGTCACGAGTCCTGCGTTCGGCGCCGTCAAGCTCTCTCAACACCTTCGGACCCTGCATAAGGGAAACCGTCTATAGCATCCAGACCCTGGGCGGCATGCCCCGGCTGTGCGTAGGGGCGCTCTCACTAGCATCACAAGCTCCAACTCTCCCGCATTGTTTTTAGTCTCCGACTTGACCGCCTTATTCGCCTGCGTCTTCAGGCGTTCCGCTAAGGGTTCCGCGCATTCCGCCCCAACGCCCCCCGGCGTCTGTAAGGCTGTGTGGCGCACTCAGCCTGTGAAAGATATCAAACCGGTGATGAGCATCGGAGACTGCGGAGAAGGGGTGAAAAACGGACGTTGGTGTCGGCAGGAAGGAGTGAAGGAATGTGATACGGAAGGCGCGGCTCAGATAGTGATTAGTATCGCTGTGGTGCTGAGAGTTGCTGATGTGGAAGGATGGATATGGAGGGACTGGCGAGACTGTGAGTTCGATGAGGCAAGGGAAATAGATGGTGTGTGATCTAGAGAGAGTTGCAACCAGTATATCGGCTGTCAAGGCCTTCTTACTGACTCAGTATCTGACGAATCTAGACGCAACGATAGAAAACACGAAAAAGAGACATGAGTCTCAAGACAGCAGGAGGAAATCCTTCCATATGGTGATCGTCTGTATTGCAGGACTGGGCTTTCGCTCAAAGCCGTCCACGAGCACGACGAAACGTAATTCGATCGGAAAAACTTATTCCGCAAACGTATCCAACGTAGTACATTCCATCTTGAATAGTATGTTTGCATGAACTTGTCGCTGATTACACAGTTCTGCATTTGCATGAGGAGAATGTTGAGTTCCATTCTGGCGTGGCAATAGATAGCTCGTCGTTCATGCCGTTTGAGACCAGAATCATCCGAAAGGTTTTCGACTTACCGTTTGCACGCCCGAACCATAAGGTTCGAGTGACTTTATTCGAAGGTTCGATGCCCGTATTGCTATGGATTATCTCAGTTAGGGAGTGCGGCTGCAAGTAAAGGGCAACAGTAGTAGCTGCACAAGGCATCGACGAACTGGGATGCCAATCTGCATTTGCGGAGAAGGGAGGCGAACATCGTCCACGGGCTGCTTCTCGGTTGTTGAACGAGCTTCACTCCGTAGTTCTTAAGCGAATGGAAGAAAGGAGCTAAGGGAATTGAAGCAACGCCCATGGACTGAAAGCAATGACCTGTAGCAGCAATGACTAGCTTCCCAACAAGTCTCGCAGGCCAGTCCGAGAGTCTGCGGGATGACAATCTGCTTCGCTGGCCTTTCGCACCCGTTTAGCCCAAAAGATGCCGAACGTGATTCGCAGGCGTTAGGTTGGACAAGCACAGGAGTCTCGAGAAGGTTGTCGTCCGTGCGCCGCGCACTGATGATTACCTAACGTCATTCCTTTTCGCCACGCAAGATGAGAAGAGGCAATTGTAGCCGCATCGCGATAGACTTGCGTGCTGATCTTAGTAGACGGAGCTCGAATTTTTTACGATAGGAATTCCGTGCGTGGTAACTCGGTGGAATGATCTTACCTTACTCATCGTATCTCTCTGAAGGGTAATTCTCTCGCAGCAAATTCGGGTTCTGATTACGGTTTCTATGCACCACACATGCATATGCACGCCGGGGTTCATTGAGGTATTTTTGATTCTGCATTGATTATCCTGCACTATCGAGGTTATTTGGGTAGCCGTTGATGCACCGCGCCATCATGAATCCTCTCCATGTATGTATGCATTCGTTACTATACCAGCCCTTGGTATACAAAAAAGAAAAATGAAAAAAGAACCGATCCACCTTCCAACGCCTCGAAGGTGTTAGTAAGGACCATGACAACCCAGCTTGCGGGGGTATCATTCGAAAGCCTTCAAATCAAAACGTAGTGCTAAAGTATGAGAGAAAGAAAGACAACACTCAAACTGCTGCCTTTTCATTGTGCTCCTCCCGTTCCTGCCTGTCCTTTTCCTGCTGTAACCGCTTGTGAACGTGATCGGCGGCGTGGCTAGGATGACGACCGCTCGCGTTCCCGGCGAAGCTGTTGTTCCGACTTGCCTCCCGACTGCCACCCAAGCTGCCGCGATACCCAGCGATAGAGTTACTACGGGAGCCGAGACCAGGGAGTTGGGAGACTCTACGTCCACCGCTTTCCATACGCGCATCCTGGAGTTGTTGAGCAAATGGAGATCGCTTGCGGAGAGTTGGGCCCTTCCAGTAGATGACATAGACAGCAACGATAAGGAGCGTTGCAATGCAGAAGAGGATGGTGGAAGCATATTCGAGATTGCGACCCTTGCTCTTGCCGATGTTGGAGAAGAATGGGGTGGCAGGGAGGGTGAGTACACCGGCGAGGAAATCACGCGACCAGCCGTTACCGCCAGTCGCAGAGGCGGAGTAGGGTCCGTAGGCACAAATCATGTAATCGATGGTCGCCATGTAGATACTGTAATTGGCAATCCCGATAATGGCGGCAAAGATGGAGCTGCCAATCCAGTGGATCGGCGGGCCAAGGGAAGTCCACGCAAATCCAATCAGGCCAATAGGAAGGCACGGGGCAGTGAACAAGAGGAACCAAAGACGAGATTCGTACTGAGCTTGTTCGTCGTCGGGCTTGGCTAAGCGCTCCTTGATGTTGCGTTTAATCGCTGGAATGAAAAGGCCCCAGGCAATGAAGTATCCGATCAAAATAGGAATAAAGGCAAGACCAAGCTGGTAGTCCGAAAAGTTCCATTGCTTGTAGACCAGGCTGAACGATTGGATGAACATGAATACCAGCGCATCGCTGAATCCGGAAAGCAGAGAGAGCGTAAGCACGATGGGTTCTGTGAGGAACATCTTGAAAGGACGAATCCAAGTGATGAGAATTTCCTTTGCGCTAAATCGGTCTTTGAAGGGCACGAGCTCATCTGGTCCGTAGAGGTTGGGATGGGTGCCCGCCTTGCGTCGCTTCTTTGCAATCTTGTCCATCATGATCGTTGTTCGGGTCTCTGGCACGGTCAATGCATGGAGTGCTTGAACAAACCCACCAAAAATCAGCTGGACCCAGATGTTCCAACGCCAGGGCGCATATTGCTGGATGAAACCGCCAACGACAGGTCCGAGGACAGAGCCGCCCACCGACGAAAATACTATATAAGCGACGGCATACTGCTGTTGGTCCGCATCGAACAAGTCGGCAATCATACCGAGAGTGACGGAACCGCCAGCAGACGAGAGACCGCCCAGAGCTCGACCGACCAGGATGGTGCCAAAATTCTTTGCCAGAGCCACGGGCAATTGCCAGATGTTGACCAAGAACAACGAGAGCTGCAGGATGGGCCATCGACCCAGTTCCTCGCTCCATGGGGCCCACAATTCGCATCCAAACGCATAGAGTACCAAGAAGATCATGGCACCGCATCGAGCAGCTTGCTCGCTAACATGAAATTCTTCCGAAATGCCATCGAGCGCATTAGAATAGAGACTGGTGTTGAAATTCATCGAGACTTGGACGATAAAGATGACGGACAAGATCCACCATTTCTTCCATGTCGGAAAGCTAAAACCGAGCTCATCGAAACAATCCTCCTCTGTAATCTCAATCTTGTCGTAGGTTCCCGCTTTTTCGAGCTCCTGGCCGTAGTGGGAGTTGTCGGCAGCTGGGTGCCTCATGGCTGGGTCGGGGTTGGCAGTGTGCTGCGCATCGGTGGCGGTGTCGGATGAGCCCCCAGACTCCATTCGCGATGGTTGCGCTGGTTCCGCGTACTGAGGCTCTGTGAAGCCGACCATGTTGATAGTGGTGTAAATGGACTAGTAAAAACGGTGCATCTAGTGAACACAATAGAAATATCTCGATGTCTGGCTTTTCACGAGTGCTCGATATGAGAACGACAGATGCCCGTATCCCGTGAGGGCGTATCGGGGGGGTTATGTGAAGAGCAACTGGCGACTCACGCGGGCTGGCAGCTGAAGAGCAAGTGAGGAAAGAGGGATCAAGCTTTGATTTAAGAACTGGGGAGGGCGGGGACGGGTACTTCATATTAGGGTAAGGGTCACGACAACTCGGCGAACAGTAACTCATCCTTGCTCAGCCCATGTTGGGTCAGGTCTCGTGTGCCACGGTTGCAACTAATTGAGGCAACCCGCGGTTGCGATACTCCCGGCCATCTAAGGCAGCTTTTGCAGACCGTTGACGGGACTGTCGGTCAGCAGCCTGAAGCGTGCCGTCGGTGGAGCGAATCGCACCAGCGGGCAGCAATCGCCGAATGCAGAGGGAACGCGGTGGCGGGCAGAAAGGATGGCATGCCCCTAAGAATCACGATCCTTTGTCGTCAGTGCACAGCGAAGAGCCGCGGTGTGGGCATTGTGGAGGTGTGTGCTGCGCTGCTTGCGGGGATGAGGACGGCGTGACGTCATGGGGCTGCGTTTCGGAGGCTCGGGCCCTTAGACCAAAGCAGGATAGAAGGCTCATCCTGGGCTCGCTGGCACGGCTTGCGGAGGGTAGAGTACCGGAGTACTTTCGCCCCAGATCGTTGCCAGCGCCCGCAATCGACTCAACTCTCTCCTATTGCTGTGGCCCCCTGCCCGCTCCCGCGGTCAGCCCACGCCGCGCATAAGTGTAGAAGGACGTATTGTATGCGTGCTTGACCTCGTACGTTGGATGAACGACCCCAGCTCCTGGTCACGCTGCCCTTCAACCCGCATTGAACTACCATTTACGGCCCAGGCAGCGAAGACGTCATAGGCCTGCGGGTGCTTGATATACTCGACCGTAAAAACATGGCACCGAAACGACAATGCCTCAGGATCGCAACACCAATTGGAGCCACAGAAGCTTCAGGCACCACCAATTCTTCTGAGCTCCTGTTTTAAAACTGGCGGCATTCTGTATCTGCGATTCCGCCAAAAATGCCTTTACTGTGCTGTGTATTAGTCTGCGGCATGTTTCGCAAAACCTGTCTGCAAGGCCCACCAACACGAAACTCTATCTAATGTTGGCTTGCTCGCGTACGCTCCCGTTCCGTGCGCCTTGTAGCCGTCGTCAGCCTTGGCGCACTCCGCGTCACGTGGCAAGTCATAGTTCTCAGACCAAATTTCCTCCCGTTTCCGTAAAGGATTCGGTGGACTTCACCATTTGATTCCACCTCGTCATCGTGAGAGACGTGCGAATGCTTTGCAATCGACACCATGATCTTGACCTCCGAAATGTGGTTTTCCCCGCGGTATTTGTCGGATCCACCCCGACTCTAGTAGCGTACCAAAATTCAAGAGGTCAGTTGCTCTCTGGTACACACTGACATCCGGGGTTCTCCAGTATTTCCCCACTTCAGCTTACAGTCCTTATACAGCCTCTGACTAGAAGCCCAATAGGAAGGGTGTAGCAGCAAAAATGCTTTTTTTACTCGGACACGGAAAGTTACAGCTTACGAGTCCGCGGATGATCAACTTCATCGCCTTCATCATCTGGACTAGCATCTATATGTTATTTCCACGGCTCCGACCTGCGGCTTTTATTCGGTAGAGTGTATTTCGAATCACGAACGTGTTCGATGGACACATTGAAAGTTCGAGAGACGAAGTCGATACCTTACATGAATTCAATTGCCAGACGCGAATACATAACGTCAAATCAACGAAAGTGAATCCATAAACACCGAATTTTTGTGTGTTCGCCGGAAGACC
This sequence comes from Bathelium albidoporum, assembly GCA_021031095.1. Classification (NCBI taxonomy): domain Eukaryota; kingdom Fungi; phylum Ascomycota; class Dothideomycetes; order Trypetheliales; family Trypetheliaceae; genus Bathelium; species Bathelium albidoporum. The sequence goes on from JAGFVP010000055.1 coordinate 37,739, forward strand.
CGAGTAATCGCGCAGTCTATGGGCTACAGCAGGTGGCAAAGTGAGGCTTCACCGTCCCGTGGCACTTTTATGCTCACGAACGGAGAAGCTCTCCACTTGCGTTGTGGCCAGCCGCTCCAAGTTGACGAATGAGAAAGTGAGGCAGGGTGAAAGATTAGCCAAGTCAATACTGAGGAGACTCAATCAGCCAACCAGCAAATCTTCTCGAGTCTACATTTGAGCATTAATATTGCTATAGTGTCGTCTAGAATAGTCTCAGATCGTGGTAATGCGAAGTATATCATCCGCCAGAGCGATATCTTCTGTTTCTGGGGCCAAATAGCAATGTTTGACTTCAAGATCCTTCCCTACGCTGCCTATCACACCCGGTTATGCGGATAGCTTGTGGTCATGCCTCGGAATCTCCAGATAGCTGTCTTAGATGTTGTGCCAATGTTACTATTCATGATTACACAGCCCAAAAGAGCAGGCTGCAGGTTGCAGTACCTTGATCTTTGCCCTTCTCAGCATATGCTGGAGTGGGGTTGCTGCGACACAGCCACTGTGAGTGTGTGCCTTGCCGGCAGGCCAGCCAAGGCTGCCGCCGCGGAGGGCCAAAAGTAATTCACGATTCCGCCATTTTCCTCCGAACAAAATTTTTCTTTTCTTTCTCTAGCATTCTGTGCAGAGGCCTGTTCAAATGTGAGCAAGACTAGACGTGAACAGCGACCAGTGCTTCCCCAGATATCCATGGATCTTCGATAACATGTCCTTTGGATTCTCCGTGGGAGATTTCATTGCCGTTTTCAAGCTTATCACCGATATCCGCAGCGTTTTGAACGGTGCTAAATCAGAATACCGAGAGCTCTTCCGGGAGCTCGAATTGCTCCATCACGCTCTCGAGCACCTTGATCGGTTACGATGTGATGCGCCTAGTTCTTCGAATACCTTGGATTCTATCAAATACACTGCTCTCAGCTGTCGACGTCCTCTGGAAGACTTTCTGGCCAAGCTTAAGCAGTATGATAGTTCGCTTGGGGTCTGGGCAAAACCAAACCTGATCAGAAATACCACTGATAAGTTACGGTTTGCATTCGGTCGTAAGGATGAAGCACAAAGACTCCAAAATTATCTCAGCATTCACATCAGCACATTGAATATCCTTCTGGTAGAGCATGGACTGGAAAAGATGGATATTGCAACCGGCAATGCCGAGGCAGACCGATTGCATATACGGAAGAGGCTCGAGAACACCCACGGCATCATCGAAAGAATAGGAAGCAGCATCGCAGCACAAGCATTACTTGTCCAAGCTGTAAATTCAAAGATCACGGAACTGTTCAACATCTTAGCGGGAGATCTGAAGAGCTCCTGGACCTCCCTGTGTGACACAGTTGCAAAAGTATAGTGCGTTTCCATCCCTTCGCCTTGACTAAATTAAGGTAATTCTTCTTGAAGTTACCTTGCTAAGAGGCGCCAAGTGTGTCGACTCAGCAGATCTATACCATCGTCGTAGAGTTGAAAAGTTCACTCCCTGCGGTGGATACGCGATGGACCTATTTCCAGGCACCTTGCGTAATTGAAGATGCGCTCGGCTTCAAATATCCAGTGCCCTCAGAATTCGACTACGACCTTCTCAACACAATCATTAAGCACCGCTTCCGTGAAGGGCCGGGATCTATTGATGTTAAGCTGGGCAACTACGAGCTCTTCGAGTTGAATGATCGCAGCCGTGTTCTTCCGGCTACTCAGCAGTTGCAGCCTGGGATGGCAATAACAATGGCAGTCTTCATCGGTGCACAAGAACTTACTGATGAGAGATGTCCAGTCTGGCGATGCGGTTCTCAGCTTACGACTCCAGTGCACGGAGGTGGAAGAATTTGGTTAGTACTGTTTTAATCTTCAATACATGTGATGTTATGTGCTGACAGCCTGCATTCAGTTGCGAGTGCAATGTCTGGATTGGACGCTCTCAGAAACCTCGCGATCTCCTAGATGTGTTTAGCGATACATACGGACTGCAAATGCCGCTTCAGCAGAGACACTGTCTTCGAACCAATCTGCGAGGTTATCTGCTCAAGCTCCAGGAATTTGTAGAATTCGAAATGAAACACACAGGCGCTTTTCGAAATGTGACATTAGAGCGTTTAGCACCAGGAGAGTACCAACGAAAATTGTCTCAATTCGAGTAGGTCAATGTGGCTCCGGACTAGTTCCTCTTGTTGCTAATGCAAACTTCTTAGTAATTCTGGCTCAGTAATCGTTGGAGGTGCAATGTTCTGGGACCTAGCTGCCGGTGATCCGAATCTTCTGGCCAAATTTCCTGATCCCACTACCCACCAGTATGGATCAGATTGTCCATTTTACTTTGAAGGCCTGAAATTTATAGCTTCCAAGCACATGCCACATTTCGTTGTATCCGCGAACGCTTCTAAAGAAGTCGATACCTTTTCATGAGATATCTACCTCTTTCCCAGGCATGTCTCAGCCCTCCTTCCATTCGATTCTTCTCTGGCTCAAGGCCATCTATTCATGCGAATACATGATTTGAGATCAGCTAGATTGTTGATTTATGTGAGAGATTGGCCAGCAGTTGCTTTTATCAGATTGTAAACTAATTGGGAAAGCGTCAAGCATATGTTGGTGATGAAGAACCATGGCGAGGACCAGATTGAAGACGATACACTTCGTGATGTGAACTCCAAGTAGGGTTGCACCGGTCTTGATTCAAGATCTAACCATTGAAGGTATTTGCCTAAGGCTTAAGTATCCATCAACGTAGCCACCTCTGTTGTTGACTTGATTCGGTGTCTTCTTCCGTCTTTGACCCGGATATACCTACTTTCCGAAGAGTGCCACAAGAGACATTTATGTTCCGAGGTTCCCGCTTTTAGGTTGTAATGTCTTCTACCTTATGGCATGGTAGACAGACGGTGCAGCATCTGGCAGAATATGCCTACTTTCACTGGACAGCTGCAGAATGTCTATGTGAGAGACCGAGCAGAAGTCTCCCGAAACAAGTGCCGACCCCTTTGCAACCACTTAAGTTTCTGTACTTGGCCTTGCGGTTGTCTCCTAACGACCTCTCGGACTTGATCGTAAACTTGGGCAAATCAGAGTAAGCTTTATTATGGTAGTCATTCAATATCAAAAGGCCAAGTCTCCCTGGGTTAATCCTCGCTCATCGGCCGTTCGTCAGTCGGATCAGGATTCCTCACGACGTGAAGGATCTCATCAAACGCCATCTTGTGCGCCGAATTCGTGGCCTCCCACGCTTGTATTGGAACCCACCCATCAGAAGGAACGTCAAGAGGACTCTTTAGGTTTTCCTTAAGCTTTTGTGCTGCTATGAAGTCATCATATTCCCTCTTTTGAACAGCCATTTCCTTTGGTCCCGGAAGAGGATACAGATAAGTCCCTTTCAGACCAAGATCCTGCCAGTGAATTACCAATTCGATCAGCTCTTGCCTGAATACCGCTGCCCCATCTCTCCAGGTTCGGTGACAGTATCGAGAAGGACGGAGAATATTCTCGTCGAGAACCCTTGCAGACGCCAGTCTTGGAGCGAGTCCTTGTAGACAGACCTCAAAAGCCTGTCCACATAAAGCATCAATCGTTTCGGTGGATGGATCCTCAGACGAATAATCCGGACCAGACGCCGCAAAATCTGGTGTCTCAGTGGCATACTCAAATGCTGGCTCGATACTGGATGACCGCCAGTCAATAATGTCTGTGACTATGGTTGGATTTTCGGCGAAAACAAATATGTTTCTCTTATGTAGGTCGGCATGGTGGAGGGTTGGAGTCGCTATAGTCTGGATTCGACAATCCTTAGACAGCTCGTGAATCACATCACGACCGAAGCTCAGTAATTGTGCGTGAGTTCTCGGAGACTGCCGTGTCAATGTATCGTTGAGAGTCATCTTATAGATACTGGGAAGTCGAGAAGAGCCAGTGTCGATAAGACCATCACAGTATGTCGCAAGGTCTAACCCTGCGCAGTTTCTTAGCAATAATGTAACGCTGCTCAAGAGTGCCGAAACGAACATGGTCCCCTGTTTGGCTGAACAATGTTGTAAAACCTAGTCTTACCAACATTACAGTCCCAATATCGAGTGCCACAATGTGGTCCAATGCAAAAACCTTCAGCCAAGGTACGCTTAGCACTAGAATCGACAGGACCGTCGGTAAAATATAAGCTTCCGTAAATCGGGAAGTCGAGGGCTACCACTTGCTGAATGTTCATTGTAATGTTTTGGATGCAAGAAATGTTTTACTCTCCGGACATGGTCGGCCACATCTGATGCAATTGGATGCCCCGAGCGTGCTCTGTGATAATGTATTCAGTGCCAATGGGATTGCCAGAATGATCACTCCAGTCGTGGACTGCAAGTACTGGTGCAGTGGTCTGCTTTGGACTGTTGTACAAAAAAAGGTCAGGTGGTCCGCTATGCAGTGGAAAATAGCTGCAAACTCACGATATCTGATGGTGGCAGCCTCAGAATTAGTGGTCAATCTCTGTGGTCCAGTTAAGCGGAAAGGCAGTCTCGCTACAACGCGCTCCCCGTTGTCGCAGGTGAAGACGAAGACTCTGTTGAAGCCTCCTTCCTTCTTTTCACATGCTGAAGCACGGGGTGCACCGGGACACAGCTGAATGATCCTTTCACACAACTTCTTGAAGTCGAAATCAATGTAGCGCGCTTCAAGTTCCTGCTTATCTCGACGGAGCCATCGACCGGCAGTGTAGTGGTGAGGATCGATATCTCAACATTCGTCAATTTGTGCTTGGGAATGAGGGGAGAAAAAGAGTGAAGGTGTATAACCGTCTTCAGATGGGTTGGAATCAGACTGCCTGATGAAAATTGCGCAGCATGTGTAGCAAGGTTTGGCAGAGCCAAGTACTGCTGTGGACGCAGTGCGGTTCCCCTACAGACAGAGGATATAACGGAGCTGCGAACCAGGGCTGAATTGCGGACTGCCTTATAAAGTGCCCTATCCAACACCCGGCGATATACATGATGCTGTATTGTCCTCGTCATAGGGAATATACAATGCTCAGTTTTGAAGCGCTTTTTCACACCCTCCTCAGATGTGGGCTGAGTTGTCCGGAGATTGCAACGGAGCACAGAAGGAAGAAAGAACGCTCGCGAGGCGGCCTTGCTGGCTGTATTCGTTCAACATAACATCCTCGATCCCCACACATGTCACTTTATTGTGGTGCTATAACTCAGGAAAGCAATAATTCGTGTTGCTAAGCTCTGTCTTGAGACACCAAATACATGTGTCAGTGGCTACCTAATGAAAGAAGGTAAGTGATCCCAGTTCCTTACAGGATGACTTGTGGTCTTCATTCAAGCCCGTAAGCCATGGTAAAGTCAGATCGCTATATTACAGGCCGTTGCGATACAAGTCCAACGTCGGCGATCTTGCGGAGGCTATTTCAAATTATTAATACAGCATCATGTTATATGCTGTCACGATAGTCAAGCCTCCGGGTACGTTTTTGGATTCCCATCACAAATGCTCCCCCATTGACAAGTCGAGACCTCGATGTCTGTTCGTAAAGTATGTCCCATTATCGGCAGATTGAGCGAAGAGGATCGGAAGCTGTTGCAGCGGCCCTCGTGCCGCGGAAGAACAGCCGATAACAAAGAACGCCGCTACTAGAATGGCGAATACCTTAACTTGTCTCTGGACGCAAGCCGCTTGATGAACTGGGGCCCCCCTCGATGACCTATGGCAAGGCATGAATGCGGCAAGGGACCTGGACACTTTTAGGAACGTTGCATTGCATGCATTTGGTTGCATGGATCGGCGAGATGGGAAAAATCTCATGGTGATCTCTAGAATGGTCACCGAGCCGTTTCGCTCACGACGATATCCTGTGGCGACTTGAAGCCCGGGACTGCTACCGACTTCAATCATCAACATGGCAGCCGTGTCCAAGTCTCTGCTATTTGGCGCACTTACCTTGATTGCCGTTGGAGCGAAGGGAGCGTTCAATGCCCCTTCAGGAGTTGAGATATGGTGTGGGAAGAGCTACAGACCCGAGTGAGCAAAGCTCTATAGAGTACCATTTTTTCTAGCAATCGAGCTTACCGGAATACTAGGAATGCTTCTTTCAATCCTGGTGGATGGCTCGACGCGCCAGCAACTTCTCCTTCCCCGTTGCTCAATGTCAAACTTTACTCGCGCATGAACATATACACGGCCGATGACCAGTCGGGATCCTTCATCGTCGACGCCTCAATCTCGAACATTCACGGAAACTCGTACTATAATACTTCTGGCACCTTGCAGAACAATGGCAGCGTCTCTTCAGAACCCTTTACAACGCTCTACATCGACATTTCCGACGCTGACACGGGAAGCCCCCTCGTCTCGGGCTCAAATGTTACTGTGAACTCTACCGGGAATGAATTCCAATTTTCACTTGCCAATTTTACCGCTCGGACTACACCCTATAATATCGTGCTTGAAGGTGCTTCAAAAGATGGGAGTCAGACATACACTGCGACCGCGCAGCTCTACAAGCTTCCCAGTCGAACAGATGGAGGCAGTGTAACCAAGATTGATCATCTATACGGCGGACTCATGGTTCAGAATTACCTTGCAAATTCTACATCCTGGTCGCCGCTTTTCCCATACTCGTACTACGTCTCGTGGGACTGGCTTAGCACCAATCTCTCCAATCTTGACACGCTCAAATCTGACGGGTACAACATCGTCCACCTCATACCCGGAGGATCTACTGCCGGAGAATATGCATTCAATATCACGCTTTTGAATCAGTTCCTTGACCGTATGGATACTCTCGAGTTGTGGCTCATGTACGACATGCGATGGACGTACCAAAACCAATCCGCTGTCGTGGAGCAGGTGAATCGCATCAAGACGCGCAAGTCACTTCTTCTGTGGTACACAGGCGACGAGCCGGACGGAAACGGGGATCCCCTCAATGCGACCTCCATCACATATTCGCAGATCAAATCTCTTGATCCATATCATCCCGTGAGCCTCTGCCTCAACTGCTATAATTTCCACTACCAAGAGTACACCGCCGGTACCGACATCGTCATGGAAGACGTCTACCCTATCGCCGTCAACCTCAGCTATTCGACCGTCTACGGCACCGTCTGCAACACCACCTACGGCTGCTGCGGCTGCGACGACTGTTTCCTCGATTCCCCCTTCCGCGACATCTCCGACCGCCTCGACCGCCTGGCGCTCTACGATACCTGGCTAGATACCTCGCCGCCCAAGTCCTACTGGGGCGTGCCGCAGGGCTTTGGGGCAAGCCAGTTCTGGACCCGCTATCCGACTGCAGCGGAGGAAGCCGTCATGGACGTGCTGCGCGTGAACCACGGCGCCAAGGCCCTCGTCGCCTGGACTTTTCCGACGCAGCCGGACTTGGTCACGGTGACGAGCCAGGTGGCACAGGTGTTGACGTCGGACCAGGTCACGGCGTTCTTGCTGGGTGCGAAGCCGTCAGCAGCTCGCGTGAATGCGGGCAATGGGACATTGGAGAATGCGGACGCAGCGGTGTGGGTGAAGGGAGGGCAGATGCTGGTTAGTGTTGTGAGCTTGGACTATGAAGATGTGTCAGGGTCGGTCTCAGTGGATGTGCCCGGAAACCCAAGCGCAGGTAGCAAAACTGTGCTTTGGGGTAATGGAGGGTGGACCGTTTCAAGTGGTGCTCTGGTAAAGAATGGGCTGAGCGGGCTAGAAGTTGATTTGTTCATCCTGGACGTGAGCTAATAAATGGTCCCGCGGATGACATCGGTCTCTTCATTGGCCTAGCTCTAATTCGTGTATATAATTTTAAAAGCATGCCTAATGCAAAAGCTTCCCAGGCGAGCACGAACTATTTGCTCTTTTGACGCAAGCCATCCCTCCGGGTTGCTTTCCAATCCCACAAGTTAACAGCTCATCTTGTTCAAACTGTCATCTATATCTTGTCCAAGAGTTTCCTGTGGTAGTGCTTGTGAGTTTGTGGCGTGGCCTCATAATTTCCCGTGCCTCTAGGATTCCTTGGAAAGATTTCATCAGCATCAATGTTTTTGCTCAGACCCAAGAAAACTTTACATGGTATCATCCTGGCATTCAGTAAAGTCGTCATTCTTTTGACCATCGTGAGTTATGGTTGCGCAATACACAGCGGATTGATAATCCTGGGCAATGGAACCGATGACAACGCGGTCTGCGCCAGGCTCGCCCCCGTCATATGTCTCGCCGCTTAGGATGGGAAATTCCAAGTAAGGTTTCTGAGCTTGGTGGAAATCGAAGTGCTCGTAATCGTTGTAAGTATGCGGATACTTGTCCTTGCCTAACGAAATATGTCGGCCCAATGGCTCAACTGTATGAGTGGACTAAATGTACCTAAAGTTTGGCCTTGAGAGGCGAGTTGGAGGGCTTTGGAAGCAGCATTGTTGATGTCAGCTTTGGTGTATTGGGATTTGCCGCCGCAATTGCAGCCAGAAGGCTCATAAAAGATTTCAACACTAGACATCGTGTTTCCAATTATTTTTCACACCCCAGAAGGATATTCAAATATCCCGAGAGGTAAAGAGACAAGAAACCAGGAAGAGATGAGAAGCACTTCACTTTATCGAACAAGCGTCCGACTGTCTGGATAGCCTGCAATAGACTTCTTATGTCCACGCAATACTCCATGGTCGAGCTGACGTATGCTTTCACCAAGAAAAGGGAAAACAAGGGTACTGGCGTTTCGACAGGACATGGCATATGATATGGAGGCTTGAGCACGTTCGGCAAGTCATTGGATGATAATGCGCAACAAGGGGTTGCCTCTCGGCAGTCCTCTTCCGATCCACGCTACACCAACAAGCAAGGAAGCAAGGTTCTCTCATTAATTACATACCTACCTTCGTTCCAATTGCTGTCAGGTTTCACAACGTCTACCTACCCAGATAGGCAAGTAAATAAATAAGCTCCGGTGCAGTCAGTTTTGCTACGTCAACATTCTCCTCATCCATTCCAAAACCAAGTAGACAAGCGCGATTAGTACAATCAGTTGTTCGAAATCGGTCGCTGCGTTTAACGCTTCAGCAATAACATTAAACATGCCAATTAGCCAATCATAAGGATAACGGAACAATACGTGAAATCTCCGAAGCATTTGACCATCGGTGCTGGCTGATGATAATCGTAGTGATACAACTAATTTGTAACTAACCTTCCAACTGAATGTACAGATACGCAGAGCATAAGTTGTGCGTCCCGGAAGAGCAGTGTAAGAGATTCCGGAAAGAGACCAGAGGTGTCTCACTGTCTACTCTGTGATTCCTCTTCGGTCAGACGCTCACCACCGTATCGACATCTTTAAAAAATTTAAATGCAGCTTTTGCAAACCATTAACTTTTATCCAGCCCAAGGACATTGGACCCAGCCGCTACCGTTACATAAAGATATCTCTTGGCCTCAGTCCTTCATTGCAGACGGAACAAATCAGGAGAGCAATGAGACTGGCGTAAATTATAACCGACGTATGCAAAATTAGACTGCCAAAAATCGCTGTATTGGGAATACAAAGTTAGGAAAGGCGTACCGAATGAAGTATACCAAGCTCCCTGCTTCCAAATCTTAAAGGCCAAGCAATCAAAGATGTGATATAGTAGTAGAGCCTGTGTATGTGTAATACCTACCTTGTTCATATTGAACCATCTCAAGCACGGCCAACTACTAATACTATGCCTGATCCTCCTCTTCTCTCTGGTCTATACTTTTTACACCATTTTTATTCTTTGTTTTGGCCATGTCAGCGAGCCAAGCGTCAATGAATCTCACCATGAAATCATTATCGCTCTGTTGCAAAGCGGTGTCAAAGCTGCGCTGCAATTGGCTGGTTTCATACACCTGCATCCACCTTGGCTCGAGTCTACGCATCTGTTTGAGGAAGTATTTTCGCAATTGGGTCAACTCGTAGTTTTTTAGGGCCTCCCAGTACAGTTCGTTAGGCTGACCGTTTTCGTCAGGCTTGTACCGGCTTGGATCGGGTTTTGTCTCCCGCGTCCTTCCTTGGAGAAAGGCCGGGTAATCACATGCCTTCCACAGAGGCATCGCGGATACTGATTCCCAATCGACGACTCCACTTAGCTTGCCTGTGTTCACTAAGATATTGTGATTCGAGAGATCGTCATTGAAGATCATGGTAGGCTCGTCATTAACGCTTGGAGGGAAGACACTATTGAGCTGAGCCTTGAGCTTTGTAATGATGCCCTTTGTCCGTTCCGCTTCTTCGCGATCATCCTCGTCACGACTGCTAGCGAGGATCTCATTGCATTGATTTTCCTGCAGTGTCATACGTGCAGTAACCCATTCTCGGCTGGTTTTGAACGGCCCGCGGTCTACTTTTTGGCGAATGGCATCACCCCAGAAGAAGATCATAGAGACAATCCTTCCAACCTCCGAGCCTTTGCCCGGATAGAGGTTGCCAATGAAACGCAGCTGGTGCCTGAAGACTGAGCACGAATATTCGGCGAACTGTAAAACCAGTCTTTCTTTCGCCTCGTAACTCATTGAATGCCATGCATCTCCCAACGATTTGCCCGGGACTTTTGTCTCAAGAATCCATTCAAATTTAATTGGGGTTTTTGCTCGATTCGATTGATAGGCGACCACGTCCGGCACGGGCAGAGGCGTATTGTGCTTGACCCAATTCAGCGTTGCCACTTCGCTTTCTGTTTTGTAATGCGGGTCGACCGGCAATGAAACGCGAATGATGAGTGCCTCTTTTCCAGCTTCAACGTTGTATATCTTGTTGAATGCTCCCTGCGCAAGGAATGACACATCGGCGTGTTGGTTGTGAGTTGTCTTGGCAACCTCATGTTTAATCGCACTGAGCTGGGGCTGTATGGTCCACTGCGGCTCCCAGGAGAAAGTGTTCTGAACCCATCGAAGCCCCGTTTGCAGCGACATTTTTGCGTAAAAAGAACGATTTGGTCAATGATTCGAGCGATACTAAAGAGGCCTGCCGCTATGGGCAACACGATACACACAGCGTAGGTTTTGTGATTAGAAACAGCGGCTGTCAATGCGAACTTTTATCAGTGCTTTGGCATGATGCAGTTCAAGTAAGGATGCTTACCAGCTCGGCCAGCTTCTCATGTGCCTGAAGATGCTGGTCAATTGTGTCAACGGAGATGCGTGTAACGGCCAATGGCAGGATATGAGTTATCATCGTCTGTGGTATAATACTTCGACGTTCTTGAGCTGCCGCGCGAATGCTGGCTTGCCGTATAAGTACCTTGCGGTACATTGGCAGGGTGGTCGGCTGTGCAGCTACGTATCTGTGGAAGGCCTCAAGTTGCGATGCGCACAACGTCAGGAATGAGTGCTCGTCAAAGAGTGTAGGTAGTAACTTAAGACAAGCGCTTGAGTGTTCCATCGGTGTTGGTGTTGCACGGGCAATCGCTCTTAGCTTCCTGGCCAGGTTTGGTGTCGTGGCCGGATTAGTAAATTTTAGCCTTCGAATATTACCTAACATTTTCGGCCCCCCTGAAACGGACTGCACCCGAGCTACAGACGCAGTAGCTACTCGAGGGTCATATATATGAAAACATCGGTCGTGCGATAGCTTGCGAGGTACTTCGAGCGCAACCCGTACAGGGAGGGTGATTGCAGCCTCCTAGGTCCTTTGTACCTAGCTCAATGCCCTTATGACTTACGCGCTACGGATGCACTAGTGTGTATCTAGTGCACAGAAGCCTTGTTGTAACGAATATCAGTGTGTTACGACACTGACCGCGCTCTCGTTTAGAACACGTGCTATCACACGAAAAACCGGTGAGCAAAATGACATACACCATCTCAACTATCTTAGTAGATCAGACGCTAGGTAAAGTCTTAGCAGCGGCAGGATCTGGGAGCCGTCTGAGTTCACTGAGATATATATCTCCGATGTCTAAGGCGCGCGTGAGCCCTGAAGCGCATCGTGCCCACAGTGCCCGAAGCGTCCAACGTCTGCGCCCGCATCCCTGCTAGATAATCATCAGCAAACCACAACCCACAACTCACTGGTATACAAGCAGCTCGGAGACTTGTAACGAGCGCACCTGAGATTCAACGAGCGTAGCGACTAAGCCTTTTTCACTGTAATGAAACATCCGTTTTCAGCTTGCTTACAGCGTTGCATTCTGTACCTTCTGACAATCTCGATCAAACTTTTGTGCTCAATAAATACGAAGAAGAGCTTTTCACTTCGTTTTTGATTGATTTAGGCCCCTATGCTCATACTCTTTTCATACCAACCCAAGAATTCTGACTCTTACATCATAATCTTGAGGTTTCGAAGGAATCAAGAATTCGAAATTGCAGATGGTTTTATTTCAGTAAAAGAGGCTTAGTCGGTGTGCTTATTAAAATTTTAGGTGCGCTCGTTAGAGACGTCCAAGCAGCCCCAGCTCCAAAATGTATTGATTCGGTGTTGGGCGTGTAGAGCTAGCCAACTGGACGTTATCATCTTATTGGTAAAAGTACTCTCGAGAGCTGAGTTTCAGGAATGGCGCTACCAGCGCGGACGCAGGAGAATAGTGGATCTCCTAACTTGTACGAGCATGACCGTAGCTTGACATGATCTCATCAGTTCAAGAGTTGGTAACTCAAGGCCGCTAGCAAATTAATGATTCAGGAAGAATGGAAAAGGCCAAGTTCTCATAGTTGTTACAGACACCATCTCAACATCTTTACAAACATGGATGGCCCCATATGCGGCCTAAAAGTCTGGATCTGCTTGATCGAACCAGCTGAGAGGATCTGTGTCATTTCAAACGCACACGGCTTGGCACGGGGGCTTGGAGGCAACGAACCGGCAATCAGAACCAACTTTGACAGATTCTATTCTGCGCCTTCTCTAAACATGACCAGCAAAGAACAGCCCCGTGCACTGCCTGTAGAGCTCGAGCGAGAACAAAAACAAGTTGGACACGCGACTCTATCCCAGATACTTACCGAGGATTAACAACAAATGTGAGTCTGGACACACTTGGTATACTATGCGGTACACCGTTTTCTCGTGATTTGCATGGCTGCCTGAATTGTTACCACTTTATTCCAGCTTGTAAGCTGTGTCTGAGCCTCAGGACAACAATACAACATCGAGCAGTCTATAAAAGCGAGCAACATGGTACATATCAAGTTCATCAACACAGCACGACAACGATACAGAAAGACCTGCATTTGCTCTAACAAGCTACTTTGATACCAATCGCAACCATGAAGTTCAGCTCAGCCGTTATCTTCCTTCCCCTCCTTGCACTCACTAGCCCAATCATGGCTATGCCCAGCAAAGGAGCCAAGGCCCTCATAGCATTCATCGAAGAGATCCCAGATTCCAAGTTGACCGGCTGGACAGAGGGCGAGCACACCCTCTACAAAGACACAGATTTCCGGCTGGATAACCAGGGTGTAAGTGTAATAATCTGATTGCATGTCCAATGACGTGTGCGATTGTTGTGCTAATGGTCTTTGGAATGCCAGAAAACCTCCGACAAAAAGCATTACAACGTACATGTTCAGGTTAATAATGAAGTCACCATCTCGACACTAAAGAAAAGCAAAGGCCAAACTGTCTCAAACGTGCTGGTTCCTATTGACGATGAAGGGGCTCTGGAATGGGATGCGGCGAAGATCAAAACGGAATTGAAGGAAGCTAAGAAGATTTGAGAGTTCATCTGTGTCTTAGATCCACAAGATGAATTGGAGATTACACTGTCGTTACCGCAAGAGATTTTACGCTCGTTACCGCAGGACTTTTCCGAATCTGGTATTCGAGAATTGAGAGAGATTGGAGAGAATTACCCACTATAGTTGAAATCCATCGCGTTCTTTATTTCCGGATTGTTACATGCATGGTCTCTTTGATAGTTGTACTTCAGCCGCAAAATCACTCCAACGAGCTTCCGTGTTCTTAGGATAAGCATTCTACGCCGACATTCCCATGAGCCCTGAGACCTTTTTCATTGCTTGTTGTCGCATCTCTGTTAAGATGAAGCTGAGCGATACTGCAGCTCCCGTTCCAAATATATGTCAACTCTAACGATCGACATCTCGCCTTCCTGTCATACATTGCCTATCATGTCAGCTGTTTGGCCACCTGCAATGCATGAAACATATTTTGATTTCTCTTCCTACCCATAATTATTGTCGAGATTCGGTTGATTTCTAGGCCATTACTGGAGATTTTAGGGCGCAAAACACGGAATCGAAAAACCCCGCGACGAAAAAAAAAAAACATAATTGCATAACGCTGAAAATCAGGCCTTTATGCAACAAGACTGGGAAGCGAACAAAAAGCGCATCCCTTGTTGCAAAGGCAATGGATACAGATGGAAGAAATCCACACTCGACGCAAGCGCAAGTATCTATCTACACAAGAGTGGCTTCGTGTTACGGAAGGAGCAGCATTAGTCAGCATTCACTACTTAACCCACTTCTTCACTTAGATACACCACAGAATACATTTGCTCATTTTGCTCACAGCGCTTGTTGCTCCCTAATACTTCGTGCGCGGTTCGACAGGTTGCATTGGCCGCAGAAGGTCAGCATGAAGCCTACCGCCGTCAATAATAGCATGCATTTCTAGGAAGACCGGATTAACGTTGTGCTTTCGTGATTTGCTGATTTCCATAAATTGCATCGACCGAGGCGGCGAGGCCAGTTCCTTTTGGAGTTTGGAGATTTGTGCAGCAACAACATGGAGGTGCTTGGGTTCAAGCTTTGGATCATGAATATGTCGACCATTGAGGTCAAATGTCTTGCCAACAGTCTCGATCCAAATGTCAATTGCGTTAGGGCAGGCAGGCACCACGCACAAGCACGTGATAGCCTACTATCTCAACAGCTCGACTATGTCGTGTAGGCTGTCCCGGATATCCCTATAAGTAGCGTGAGAGTCATGCGGTTGCTCCTCTGCCCTTTTACCAAGGCTGCCAGATGTCCCAGCCGCAATCCTCAAGCGCCCTGCGCCGCATTCTTCAAGCCTCGCACTTCCCACCTGAATGAGCTCAAGAAACAATGCATCATTCGATCCAATCAGTGGACTGCACTCTGCAAGCCATCGGGGCTGAACTCTGGACTCAGAATTCCCGGGAAATCCGGTTGCGTGGATTGATTGCCGATTCACGGCATCTGCCATTGAAGAGACAAATCGCCAATGTGCCGCAGATGAGCTTACTGTACTTGGTAGACTCGCGGTCGGAGATCTAAATTTCTTCGCCCTGGCGCACCATCTAAGACTTGCAACATTCTCTAGGCATCTCGGAACGTGTCGTAGTGGGAGTCTGAAATGGTAATCCGGCAGTCTCTTATACCTGACAGCCTTGGCTCAGGGTTCGTTTTTCTTATTCGTGTGAAAAGCTATCTTCTGTGCCGCGTATCAAGTCATAGCTGCACACCACCAACAACTTTCTGATGCAGCTTTTTCGTAGCAACAAGACTTTTTATGGAGCTTTTGTTTCCGCTTATTCATCGTAGGGCGAGGTTAACCGGGAGTTACGGTACACATCGAGGTTCCTTAGTGATTGGTAAATGCAAGATGTCGTCTGAAGAAAAGGCAAAAGTGATGTGCAGTCGAAATTGCCGCCGGTCGGCAAGTCAACATCCGGGTATTCAGCTGGCCCACCTATGGCCAACTAACTTCCAATAGAGAAAGCATGATGCATGCTTCAATCAAACTGTAAAGAAAACGGATAACAAACCTTACCAGCCTTGATTTCGTCAAAAGGAGGTAGAACTTTTGCCAGAAACTCTTCTTGTTTTCAATCATGATATGGAAATGCAACTTAGGTGATGGCGAACAAGGCACCTTCCTCACCTGTGATCGTACCCACTTCTACCCTACCTGCTCATGCTCATGAAGCACCCAAGCAAGAGTTCTCCAACAAGGAGACCTCTGAACTTGAGTACCTCAGGTCATGGAAGCTCGCTACCGCCACTTTCTCGCTTTGCCTGGGCACTTTCTTGGTCGCACTGGATGTGAATATTATCGGGGTGGGTTTGCTAAAAATAACAAGCATGTTCAATTCCTTGGACGATGTGTCATGGTGTGCATCTGCGTATCTGCTAACCGTTACGGCTCTACAACCTACGATGGGCTCCATGTACATCGTCAACGTTCTAATTTTCGAAGGCCAGTCTGCGCTCTTCCGCTTCTTTGGTTATTCTTTTAATCAAGACACTACAACAGCGGGATCCGTCCTTTACGCTGCCGCCCTCAGCTCTCGGGCGTTCATTCTCGGGAGAGCTGTTGCTGGCGTTGGTGCAGCCGGATCGCTCCAAGGAGCGTTGGCCATTATTTGATTCATAGTTGAGCTCGATCGGCGACCACTTTTTATGAGCACTGTTATCAGCGTATTTGGTCTGTCCATTTGCGTTGGTCCCGTATTGGGAGGCGCATTTGTTGATGGAATTGGCTGGAGGTGGTGCTTCTGGATGTGAGTGTCATAGGCCATCGGACAACAGCAACTCCAGAACTCTAACCACGCCGCAGTAGTTTGCCGATTGGTGGCGCTGCGATCATCATAATCACACTCTTCCTACGAATACGAGGCGCACATGGTGACCATAGGTCGCTTCCCCTCAGATGGAAGATAGCAAATATGGATGCTGTTGGCGCCATCCTATTCCTGGTGACTGTAGTCTGCCTGGTCCTCGCTCTTCAATGGAGAGGGGAAACAAAACCCTGGCGCTCTGCCATGATCATTGCTCTTTTAGTTGGATTTGGATTATTAACTATGCTCTTCGTATACGTCCAAATCTCGCGAGGTGATACGGCTTTGATACCACCTCGTATTCTGCGACAACGTTCAGTCTTGACATGATCGGTCTTTCTATTCTTCCTTGGCATGTTCATTACACCATTCGTATGCCCAAAGCGCTGTTGCATATCCGCACCAACAGTTTATTGAAGTACTCGTTTTTCTTACCATTCTACTTTCAGGCTGTTCAGGGAGTTTTACCTGTGACTAGTGGGGTTCGTATCATACCTTTTGTCCTGGCTCAAATGGTCTTTGTTAGCTTAATAAGGGCCGTCGTTTCGCACTGGAGTCACTACGTAAATCTTTGATTGTAGGAGATCTTATTTACATTTCTGCTTAAACTACTCAGATCCTATATATGATCATTGGGATGATCATATGCTGTGTTGGAACCGGACTTGTTACTCGACTCGACATAGGCACCTCGACGCCAAGTTGGGCAGCTTATCTCGTCATAGCCGGGATGGGTTTGGGAATTGCTCAACAATCGCCATACACAACATTGCAGACCGTCTTAAGTTCGTCCCTTGATTCTGCTCTCCGAATATCGCTGAACACTTCCAGGGAGGTTGATGTGCCCACTGGAAATGGTATGTGACTTCTCGTCGAACCCCCAAAGCGAGCTAACCAACACGCAGAACTGTTAGTCTTCTTCAACCAACTTGGCGGGTTCGTCTATACCTCATCATGAGTCTCGTACTTAGTTACCTTTAACACCATTACAGCATAATTGCAATCCCTATTGCACAAGCGCTTTTCTTATCCGGAATAAGAACGAACGTCATGAAGCTCCTTCCTTCTGTTAATCCAGAAGTCGTTGTGAGCGTAGGAGCCTCAAACTTGGAATCCGTCTCCAAGTCCTCGATAAAGACACTGCTGGCTCTGCGCCAAATTAATTCCAATTCTCTCACACGCCCATACATACTGGCTCTCAGTGCAACATGCGCTGCGGCAGTCTGTGTAGCAGGAATGGAATGGAAGAATATCAAGGAAGAAGTGGAACTTCAGAAGCAGGGAGATGGATCAACGGCGACGTCTTAATTACCAAAGAAGCAGTGTCGTAAGAACTGGACAGCAATTAAAGTTTGCTACAGAGAACGCCAAAGAAATCACACCAGGTTTGATTTTATGTCTTAATCTCCTCCCTAAGCAAAAATTTCCCGAGGCCTACATCTTCCTCTTTCTCCACCGAATAGCGACGCTCTCAGGGTTCCGCATTTGTAATAGGAGCTCTACATTGCTGTCTTTCACCACCGCCAAAGTCCGCTTCCTCGCCGCATCCATGGATTCTCCCTGTCCAGGCACAGGTTCTGCCACATGAGCACGTAGCAGTGTCGCTATGACAGCCACAAATTCAACCTGGGCAAATTTTTGGCCGGGGCAATTCCGTGAACCTTCGGCCCAGGGAAAGTAAGTACCCTTCGCTGGCCTTAACAATTCTTCTTGGGACATCTTCCGTCTTTCAGAGTTTGGGACGATGATCCATCGCTGTGGTCGCCATGTAAGGGAGTCTGGGCCCCAATGGTTGGGATCAGTATGCGCAGCTTGAAGATTAGGAACGACAAGAGTATCTCGAGGAACAACATAACTTTTCCCGCGAATTTTTAGATCTGTAGACCGCTCTCCAGTATATTTCGGGGTGCTAGGGAGCGGGTTGTACAGGCGCAGAGTCTCCAGCTATTATATGCAGTTAGCTCGCAGCTTGGGTGTCACATGGCGCTGAATGAAGTCTCTCACACACCAGTACAGCATGGCAGCGTTTCAGCTTTGGGAAAAGATCGTTGTAGCTCGTGAAGCTGTTTACTTCTAGGTAATGATGAAGTTCTTCATGGACCCAATCTTGTACAACTGGATCAGCAGTGATCAGGAGCAGGCCATACGCAAGCGAGATAGCAGTTGTATCATGGCCCGCGAAATTAAACAGAAAAATATTGCCAAGGATTTCGCCTTCCGTTAAAGGTGTCGTTACGCTACCTTTATTGATCGGCTCACCAGGCAAGACTTCACTCGAAGCCCGCACAAGATTACTGACAAGCGTATTGGTGCCTGAGATCCCTTTTTGGACCAACTGTTGTTCGTCTTGCAACTGTTTCATCATGTAACTTCGGAAATATCGAATTGCTAAACCAATCTGATTCCATTTCCTTCCAAAGGGAAGCGAGAACGCCGAGAGTGGGAACACCATGACCATCATTGCGTTAGACAAGATTATCGCAAGCGAGTCTCGGTAGTTTAATGATTCCGGGCTCTTAATGGTCGTGCGGGAGTGACTGCCCCTAAGGACTGTCTTGAATGGATACGATCTCTGGAAAGCAACGTAAGCAAGGACATGTAATGCCAACGTTCGCGCATCATCGGTAGTAGTAGTGATCCCGAGCATTCTGGCTTCCGCAGATAGCCACGATTCCAGCATATCGCTTGCTTGGCTTATGGCTTCCTCCCACACTAGATGACTCTTTTGTTCGTTGAAGGGGGTGGCCGTGAGCTTTCTTTGCCGCGCCCAATCGTGACCTTCTGCTGTAGAGATGTTTGGTCCAAAAACATTTAGAGGTTCAAGCATCCACACTGGTCTTGTAAAATCTCGACCTCTGTGGAAAATAGCTGTGATTGCTTCACTGTTGCAGGTATAGAGCCAATTTTTTGCTGGAGTAACAAGTACCCACGCATCTCCTAGCCGAGAATGAGTACGGTACCGGTCGTGAAATTCCCAGCCCAGACGGCAGTAACGTGTGAAGGAGTCAGCGGTAAACGGGACATATTGTAAAGCGGCCCCAAACGCTGTCTGAAATGCAATCTAGAGCGGATTGTCAGGAGTGACAGGACTGATTACCCGTGGAAGTCCAAGTGACGAGGCTTTTGAGAAGTTCCGGAAAAGGCAGTACCCGTTGTAGAAAACCCATGTGACTAACAAAAGTGGTAGAACAGATACCGTTGTAGCCATCGCGAAGGGCGTTGAGTTGAATTGAGATCTCTTCGGCGATTTGAGTGACGATGTCAGCTATGCGCTCAAACGAGGGTTCCTCGACCACTTAAGACGACAATCGTGATTTCACACTATATAACGGTTGTAACAGGTTGTTTTTTATTACGCGTGTGCGCTGCTTGTCTACCAAGCTTGGCTGCCGGGCCGCCTCAGTTGTTAGGCTTTCGGGACGGGTAGATGATCGATAATTACCTACAGGCTGCGGCTGAGCGTCCTTCGCAAGGTTCTGCCTTGTATACTGCATGAGCCCATGGAAATAGGACGTAACCATTTCGCCAGGCAGCATTTTACACCAGGCAACCATTTGGATGGATGCCGGCAGGTGGGCCAAATTGCATCGGTCTGAATGCAGGAAGTGAAAAGGAGGAGACAAGCAGAGAGAGCTTTGGTTGGCTACTGGGCTGACGAATGAGCGCGGCAAGAAAAGCGCCAGCGCTTGCGAGATTCTCTATCTTGCAGCGGTAAGTGCGTGAAATTATTAAGGCGTAAAATCTCCATCTTTGAGATATGTACCACCGCGAAGTCTTACCGGCTCGTGCCGGTCCGCAGACCAGAATTTGCGTACTCCTCCTCGCTTCTGTATTGTTCGGAAGCTCTATTAACGCCGTAGTGACGTTGACTGTTCGCATATGCTATATGACGGATGTGCACGTTGGGGTAGCAAATGTATAGACCTCTGTAGGACTTTATGCGGGAAAGATGTTTTGCGGAAAAGAGATAAGAATGACATGAGAGCTATAGCTTGCATAGCCAGAACGCGCTAGCAAACTGGGAGCAGTAGGAAGTACAGTATTTGAGGCCGTCTGGTGTCGTAAAATAATAGTAAAATGTATCAAGCTTGCGCAGCCGATAACGTTCATATAGTCGATAAAGTTTCTTTTTTGGGCTTCATTTGTCCGGTTCCTTTGGCTCTGTTTGAAAACAAATGCTCTATATATGAGCCACGCGTCGAGCCCTCATTGAAAAGCGTGGAATTTTCGAAATGCCCGCATTATCAAGCTACAAGAAGTAGTCCGCCACGGGCTTCTTCGCCGGCATTCCCCTTGAATCCTGAGGCGCCGCGTCAAAGACCCGATACCTCCTACCCGGTCCTCCCAACCGCCTCCCCATCACCTCTCCACCCGCTTCCCATTCGCCACTCAACCCTGCGCTCCGTCCCACATCGCCATTACTCCTCGCCATCACCCCCCCCCCACTTCCGTCCTCCCCTAGCTCCAAGATTGCCGCGACATTCCCGCAGCGGTAGCAATAATTCGGCGCGCTCCACACTGTCACCACCTCCGCCTCGAACATCTCCTTGAACCCCTCCATAACGAGCTGATGCGCGCGCGCCACCATGCTGAGCCCGTTCTTGTGGTTGAAGCACTTGACAATGTCACTGCCGAACAAGAACCCGGCCCCGCGCGGCGACAGCCCCCAGCCATCAATCTCGTCCGGATCGGACCACAGCAGGTCGCACATGGCGCCCTCGTGCGGCACTTCTTGCTTCCGATCGAGCAGGCGGATTTTATCGAGCGTGTCAATTAAGGGGGACAGGCCGCCGTGCACACACAGGATCGCGCCGCCGGCGTTGGTCGCGCGCTGGCCGGAGCTGGCGCCTGTGCCAGGCGCGCCGGTTTGAGAGGGGAGTTGTTGTTGTGCTGAGGGCTGGCTGGCTGAGGGGGAGGAAGAGAGGGTGGCCTGGGAGTCGGCTGGGGGTTGGTCGTCAGATGGATCGGGGTCGGAGGTTTGGGAGTTTGGCGGAGTTTGTTGTGGCTGCTGCATTCGGTGGGGAGAGCGGCGTTGGCGGGGGAAGCGGTTGGTGATTTGGCCGGAAGAGTTGAGGATCTCGATTTCGATGTCGGAAGCATCACTGGGCATGGAAGCGGCAGTGGCGGGGTCGGCGAAGGGGGCGGAGGAAGGGGCAAGATTGGAGGCAGCGCCGGTGACAAGGGCGCCGAGGGCGAGATAATCAAAGACGTCGCAGCAATACCTATCGAGGCCGTCATGAGACATTTGCTTTGGAAGGATTGGGTAAGGAGACGCACCTCCACACGTTGGCGCTGCCATACTTCCGTAAGCATTCGTCATAAAATCCATATACTGTTGTGATTTGTCGTGATTCATGATTGCCTCGTATAAGCGTGATCCGGTCTGGGTACCGTACTTTGAGACAAAGGAGGAGCAGGAAGGACTCGAGAGAGTAGAAGCCTCGGTCGACGAAGTCGCCTGTCAAGCGTAAGTTCCAATGCGCCTGACGTGAGCTGCGGAATTTGAAGTACCCATAAAGAGGTAATTTGTATCTGGCACGTCTCCACCGACTCTAAATAACTCCATTAAGTCATGGAATTGGCCATGGATGTCACCGCATATCTAGCCGTTCCATCTCGTCAGCAGCAATTCGCCAAACTTGTGTCTCTCTGATCGTACCGTCACTGGCGCATCCACTCCCACCACATTTGCCTCCTCTATGAGCAGCTCTCTTGCCTTGTAACATAATTCTCGAACTTGTGGCTCTGGTATCGGACGACATGCGCGGAGTTGTTCTATCGCTCTGAAGATATGGCATTAGCGAGGCTACAGTAACGCCAGATAGCATGCGCGCATACTTGTCCAATTCACTCATGGTGAAGTTTTAACTATGCGACGCGCTTGGCGGGCTACCGGCGACAGTGTCGCGTGCCTGTCGTGGCGTGATCGTGGGATGGCTGGGGACGGGAATGAGTACAAGAAGTGATGCAACATGGATTGGTCAGTCAGGTATACACATAATACAACAGCGCCAAAAAATGGTGATGGGTTGGAGAGTATTTCGCGGGATGGCAATGCGGAACCGGCTTGCAATTTGCGATGACGATCATGTACTTACTTACAGGCCGCCTGCGCCACCTGGAAATCATCATCCAGGGTCTTCATGTCTTATATGATCCAGTGGATACCAGGTACCGTGCTACCTTGAACTTGCATCATGGAGTATGTAGCACCTACAATTTTGACTTTACACGTCTACTTTTCTCATTACGCCAAGCTGACACAATTCAAGCCCTACCACAGCATTGCCAGCAAGGCACAAGGCAACATAGTGGAAAATGTTGTATGCTTTTCTGACTGTCGTGATTAAACTGGGCCATATCTATACAGTCCACCAGTGCATGCAATTGCGCCGAAATTTCCATTAGCCGCATCTAGCCGTCTAAAGGAAGTAGTCGGGTGTTCTCCGTGATACCATAGGCTCTCCGGTTCGCGGACATGGGTCAAATTGCAAGCTGTCGGAAACATCTTAGTCTGATGTTCCAGGTGATCAAGGGGAAAAAGTACGTACAATGTGTATTTGAGGTGTTCGTCAATCTCCATAATGGCGGCCTGATTACCACATCGGTAACAATAGTTGGGTGCTGTTACAGCATTAGCAAATACATTGACCTCGCCAAGTTGTCTTATGCGTGCTCACCAGAGAAGATGGTAACCACGTTCCTATCCTGGCTCCAGTTATATCCTTCCATGACCAACTGATGTGCCCGAGCCACGAGCGTCAAGCCGTTGTTGTGATTGAATGCTTCCGAGATATCTTGACCAAACGTGTATCCTGCACCTCTCGGACTGATGCCCCACCCGCAACGATCATCCGGGTCACTCCATAATAGATCACACATCGGTCCCTCATGCGGCACCTCTTGTATCCGATCAAGCGCCCTGATATTGTCCAGGGTATCAATGCTGGGACTGAGCCCGCCGTGAAGGCAGAAGATTTGGTTGTCAATGAGAGCGGTAAGCGGGAGATAATCGAAAAGGTCAGTAAAATACTTCCACACGTTCGCATTGCCGTATTTCCGCAGGCACTCGTCATAAAAGCCGTACACCTGAGTAATTTGGCGCGACTCGTGGTTGCCGCGGAGGATGGTGATGCGCTGGGGGTAGCGGATTTTGAGGGCAACGAGCAGAGTGACCGTTTCGACACTAAAATATCCACGGTCGACATAGTCACCCATGAAAAGGTAGTTGGTATCTGGATTCGGCCCGCCAATCTTGAAGAGCTCCATGAGGTCGTGAAACTGCCCGTGTATATCTCCACACACAGTAACAGGGCACTTGACCGGCTGGACGTTCGACTCTTCTTGAAGCACCTCTCTTGCCTTCTCACACAACCTCTGTACATCTGCCTCGGCCAGCTGTTTGCAGCTCATCAGGTTGTCAATCCAGCTGTCCAGGGTTGGGATTGTGCCAGGCTCGTTCAGGTTCAGAGGAGGCACATTGTGATCTGCCCCCCGGCTCACATCCTCCATATTCATGTCAACAGTATTCGCAAAGGCACGCTGGGCCTCCATCTTTCCGAATATCAGTGTTCGGTCAGGTCATACAGGTGTCGAAACTGGATGTTATGCCAGATTCAGCAACTATGACGTCCAATTTCGTTGGCGCTGAAGAAGGACAAAAAGCGGATTCGGCGCGGGGAATGATAATAACAAAAGTGGTTTGTTTTGTCGGCGCGAGGTGTGGTGGGGGGTGGCAGGGCAGTTAAGTGAGTGGTCGTGGTTGTGCATGTGTCTTGGCCTCTCACACGAACAAGGGCAGCGAGATTGCGATGAATGCTCGAAACGCCATCCTGTGGCTTGACGATCAGTGGCTCAACCCCGCTTTTCCGTTTGGGGAAATATGATTGCTCTCAGAGTTGGTCTGTGCACTCGCGCGTCCGACGCGCTTCGCCGCGTATCCCTCCACTCCACTTCAACTTTGGTGCACCTACTCCTTTTCCAAGACGCTCCATCCTGACCAACCCCGTTTGCCTCCTCCAACTCATAATGTCTTCCCTTCTGGACTCCATCATAAATTCGGACGGTGTCGATCATGCGGCGCCTTCACAGCGAAGCGACGGCGCTACTCCAAGACCACAAAGTTTCCGGTCCTCTTCACGGCCGAGAGGGCCCCCTTCAGAAAGCGCCGGTGCCAGAAGTGAGCTAGGCTTTCCCGACGATGAAGTCGTGGGCCTTCGAGGAACTGCCAGAAGACCGACGGCAGGTCCAAAGACGGACATCCCACGAGTCGTTGACCTGACCGGGGAAACTCTGTCACAGCGTTTCGAAGATTTTCTAGACAAGTAAGATTTGCAGCACAGAATTTGATGGACTGGATTCTGAAATACCCGTAGCTACATCGTCGATGCTCCATCATCGGGCGCTCCGTCTTCCAGTGCCCCAACCACGAATAAATACTACGTCGCTCAGATTCATGGCCTACGAGTATATAACCTGTCTACGCTATACGTCGATTTCCGGCACCTGCTAGCACACGAAGAAGGCATTCTTGCCAATGCAATTGCGAGCGAGTTTTATCGTTTTCTTCCTTTTATGACCAAAGCCCTGCACAATCTCATTCAGCGATACGAGCCTCAATACTTTCGCGAGCATCGACAACCGGGATCTACTTCATCCGTTGCCAACTCCTCTGTTGCTGCAAACGGTGACTCCCAAGCAGAATCGCTGTCAGACAAGACAACAAATCAACAGACGGACAAGATTTTCACGCTTGCCTTCTACAACCTCCCGCAAGTGTCTCGCATCCGACAACTGCGAACAGCATCGATTGGAAGCCTGCTCTCCATTTCTGGCACTGTAACTCGTACATCCGAAGTTCGACCTGAGCTTTCTCTCGCTACATTTGTTTGCGAGGGTTGCAATACGACTGTACCTAATGTGGAACAGATATTCCGCTACAGTGAACCAACACAATGCCCTAACCTAACATGTGGCAATCGTACAGGGTGGCGACTTGACATCAGACAGAGCACTTTTGTGGACTGGCAAAAGGTTCGCATTCAAGAAAATAGTAGTGAAATCCCTACCGGTTCGATGCCGCGCACGTTGGACGTAATCCTCCGCGGCGAAATCGTGGATCGTGCCAAAGCGGGTGAAAAATGCATTTTTACCGGAAGTCTCATCGTGGTCCCAGATATATCGCAATTTCGAGTTCCCGGCGTGCGGGCTCAAGCTACAAGAGACAACAGCAGTACTCCGCGAGGATCGGACGTTGGTGGCAGCGGTGTTGGTGGTCTGAAGGCTCTTGGTGTACGCGACTTGACCTATCGTATGGCTTTCCTTGCATCTATGATCACCCCCGATCTCTCGACGCCTGGCACAAGCAGCGCCTCAGCGCAGACGCTCAATGGCCAACCCGACAATATTCTCGCATCACTCAATCAGATTGCTCCCACCGATAGCGCGCTCACGGGCGAAGAAGCGCAGTCAGAGTATTTATCGACGCTCTCACCAGCTGAGATTGAGGACCTCCGTCAAATGGTGCACAAACCCAACATCTTCATGCGACTTGTCGACTCGCTGGCACCTACCGTCTATGGCCACCAGGTCATCAAAAAGGGCCTTCTCCTCCAACTGATGGGTGGTGTGTCCAAGACCACGCCCGAAGGTATGGCTCTTCGTGGAGACATCAATATCTGTATCGTTGGCGATCCGAGTACCTCCAAATCCCAGTTCCTCAAATACATCTGCTCCTTCCTGCCCCGCGCTGTCTATACGTCGGGCAAGGCCTCCTCCGCTGCTGGTCTTACGGCGGCCGTGGTCAAGGACGAAGAGACGGGCGACTTCACCATCGAAGCAGGCGCACTCATGCTTGCTGACAACGGTATCTGCGCCATCGACGAGTTCGACAAGATGGACGTCGCCGACCAAGTCGCCATCCACGAAGCCATGGAACAGCAAACCATCTCCATCGCCAAAGCCGGCATCCAAGCCACGCTCAACGCGCGCACCTCCATCCTCGCCGCTGCAAACCCTGTCGGCGGCCGGTACAATCGCAAGACGACACTGCGCGCCAACGTCAACCTCTCCGCGCCCATCCTGTCACGGTTCGATTTGTTCTTCGTCGTCCTCGATGACTGCGACGAGCGCGCCGACCGCGCCCTCGCCGAGCACATCGTCAGCGTGCACGCGCACCGCGACAACGCCCTTGAGCCCGAGTTCTCCACCGCGCAGCTGCAGCGCTACATCCGCTTCGCCCGCACCTTCACGCCCGAATTCACGCCCGAGGCGAAGCGCGCGCTCGTGCGCTACTACAAGGAGCTCCGCTCGGACGACGCACAGGGCGGCGTGGGCCGCAACGCGTACCGCATCACCGTACGCCAGCTCGAGAGCATGATCCGGTTAAGCGAGGCGATCGCCAAGGCTAACTGCGTCAACGAGGTGACGGAGGCGTTTGTGCGCGAGGCGTGGGGCCTGCTCCGGCAGAGCATTGTGCGCATGGACCGCGACGACGTCGAGGTTGAGGATGATGATGCGGAGGGCGGACAGGACGCCGCGGATGCTGACGTGGACGGGGAGAAAGAGGATACTGCTGTGATGGCTGATGGTGACTCTCCGATGGCGGACGGCGGCGCTGCGGCGAGGACGTCGGCGACGCCGGTGCCGCTGCATCAGCAGCGGGAGAAGACGAAGATCACGTGGGATCGGTATATGGGAGTGGTGAATAAGCTGGTGCAGCGGGTGAATGCAGATGCGACAGCGACTGAAGATGGGGTGGAAGAGGAAGAGTTGTTGGTGTGGTATCTGGAGCAGAAGGCGGATGAGTTAGCGGACCAGCAGGCAATTGAGGAAGAGAGGAGTTTGGCGCGAAAAGTGCTGAAGAGGATGGTCAAGGTGAGTCGTTCTTTATTGACAATTTGTAGGCTTGACGAAATTTGCTGATGCTCGTCAACAGGAGAATATTCTTATGCCGATCCGAGGCGAAGGCCTCGCTGACGAGGAAGGGTCTGGGCTGCAGCAAGAGAGGACGATTTATGTCATGCATCCAAATTGCGCAGTCGAGGAAATGAGTTAGACCAACCGTGGTTCTCATGCTATTAGAACTATTCATAGAAGTCATTGATGATGGAGTTCCTGTCGGTGGCATTTGGGGTGACCTTTTCTGATGTTGGGGAAAACACATGGCGTTGCGATGTCGAGCCCGTACCAGATATCTGCAGGGCGTTTGATTGACCGTTATGTGACTTGGCATTGATGTGCAAGCGTACTGTAAATGTATGACAATGAAGCGTCACTACAATAGAGAGGCGTGCAAAGTCGTCAATCCTTGTAGTGGGATGTGTTTGTTGGAGCAGACGTCCCATGCTGTACATTTATGTGATGATCAAGGGAGTCTTCGTTATATTGTAGTGCTTCACATTTGACGCGCAATCCACGTTGAGATTCCCGTACAAAGTACCGCCTTGCCGTTTGACACTCTGAACCAAATCTATCCAGGCAATCAGAGATACATTGTTTGACATCTACAATTCTGCTGTTGTGTATAAGAGGGCGTCATCGACGCTGTCAAAAAGATTTCCTTGCCAGTCTGGAAACAGAAGACCATCGGAACTCCTGTGGAAATCCTTCATCTTGAGATCCTTCTGGGAATACGTCCTGTCAGACTTAGCGCTCTTTATTCCTCGATGTTGGGAAACCCGGCGATCCGCTATCCAAGAAGCGACTACCTCTTCAATGATAAGTTCTTTTCCATGCAGTACCGATCCGTTCATGTCAGCGGCCAACTTCTCCAGTAAGTTCTTGGTGGGAACGCAAACCCCAAGGATCCGGT
This sequence comes from Bathelium albidoporum, assembly GCA_021031095.1. Taxonomy (NCBI): domain Eukaryota; kingdom Fungi; phylum Ascomycota; class Dothideomycetes; order Trypetheliales; family Trypetheliaceae; genus Bathelium; species Bathelium albidoporum. The sequence goes on from JAGFVP010000055.1 coordinate 66,038, forward strand.
GGCTGCATCAATGTAGTGATACTTATCAAGCCCCGAACCGGGACATCGATGAAGGCCCATTTCTGTGTCCCAGATATTCTTGTCCTCTAGCGAGATGCAAAAAGAAGGATAACTCGGATCGTTTCATGAGAGATTTTTGCAGCTGTCTCTTACGAAAGCCGATTGTCCAGGACCATCTGAAGCATATGGAGTGAGCTCGCAAAGTTTGTTTGACATGCAGACATAGCCGTGCTGACAACAAGTTGAATTCCCGCTAGCTGCGGCTTTCTCGTCAGGGAAGTAATAAAGTGCGTGCGAGTGGCAGATAGTGAGTACAACCCGATATTCAAAGGAATGAAGGAATTAACATCGGTATCAGAATGATGCAGTGGAAGCGAGAGTTGTCTGATGAAACTGGAGAGATATGTATGTATGTAGCTCTAAAAAGGCGAAGGGATGACAGGTCGGTGTTCTTTGGACTAAACGCTCGACTGTTGGTAGTAAATGCTGGTACAGTCACAGAACATAAGTTTGGTTACACTCTACCATTTTTCACCAAAACTCAATTTTTTTAGCTAAAAGCTCAACAAATTTGTATAGCAAGTGCATTAGATTTTGTATCCTAAGTAAACTTAAGACTCTTGAGGTTTATATTGGATTTTCTTTCAATTTTCCTGATTAGTTTCATTAACTCAGGGTGGTGTCAAAATTACACGTTTTCGTCCCCGCTAAATTTTAGTGGGGTACACAACCTTTCGGCGTTTCTAAACTAATGCCTTAGTACAGTAACCCATGCTTGTCTTGGTGAGTCCACCTCCCGAGAAGACTTGCAAGTGCGCGGGATCACAGCAGGAGGTTGGGGGCGTGAGGCACAGCATACCGTGACTTCAGCTGCTCGAAATTGGGCATGGCTAGGGAGCACCCCGATTGTCGGTGAGAAGCTGACCATCCTGACGGAAAACGTAGAAGCTTAAATGAAGACCTGCATCCGTGCGACCCAAACGTGATTGCTGAGAAGCATGCCCAAGATGGCTGGTAAGCTAAGATCTAAGCGGCTTTCCATGGTGGCGATGTGATTGGGTAGATCATGTTGCCAAGTGCACGGAAGCGCTTTCAAATGGGGAAAAGGCAAACGTTTATCCTTGACTGTCTCGACGCTAAATGCGACGTCGGGCCGCGGCTAATATTAGCACAAGCGAATCTATGTTCGGCTGCAGCCGCCTACAGTGGGACGCGGCGGATAAATTCCCGCCGTGCGTCTAGCTAAGCGACTTGTGACATTTGATCATACGAGATCAAGGAATGACAGCGCGAATGAGCGAGAGGACGCAAGGGCCGTCTCGCTGTGACCAGAATAGGAGGCAGAGAGATAAGCATTTACGGCACAGCGCCACTGAGCTGAACGCGACGTCGCGACATCCTTGGCTCTTCTCTTTTCTTCAAACTCCATAGCTTCTGTACGTTATTCGGGGTGAATGCTTTCCGTCTTTCATTGCATTTCTCTCATCAAGTCGAATCACAATGATGCGTCTTGAACGGCTGATATTTGTTGTTTGCATGCTAACCCTCACGGGTTACATGCTCATGCAGTTGAAGAGTTTCAGTGGAAACGTAACGATCCCTTTCTTCCGCCAAGAGCCATTAGACGCATGCCTTCAGTCATCATCCAGAACTCCCTATCAGCCGAGCAGTAACAATCGCTTCAAGTGGAGGGATGTCATAACAAGATACCCAGCCTCACCGCTGAGACAACTGTCCAGCAAAAAGGGGAGTCAATTGTCGAAAGTTCAGTATAAATTTTCGCTTTTGCGACCGGCAGTCGTGGAGTAGCGGAGAAATCGCCAACAAAGAGTCAAGGAAGCATTCCAGAGATGCTGGCAAGCCTACTGCGAGAAGGCCTGGCTGAAGGATGAGTTTGCACCCGTATCGGAAGGCTGGAAAAATAACTTTGGGGGATATGGGGCTACACCGGTGGACAACCTTGATACACTTATGATCATGGACTTGAGCACGGAATTTGAAGAAGCCATCGCTGCTGCTATTGAAATTGACTTTAACCTCGCGAGAGCTGCTTTGGAGACAATCAATGTATTTGAAACCACAATAAGGCATTTAGGCGGTTTCCTGGGGGCATATGACCTTACGGAATATGAAGACAAGAGGCTTCTTGACAAGGCGGTGGAGATCGGTAATATGATATACAAGTCCTTCGATACACCAAATCGAATGCCTATCACGCATTGGAACGTTCGAAAGGCTGCTGCAAGAGAATTACAATTGCCCCAGATGATGGTCTACTCGCAGAGTTGGCATCTTAAAGCATGGAATTTACCCGTTTGTCGCAACTTGATGGCGATATGCTGTGGTTTGATGCTACACAAAGAATAACCGACATGCTCGACGAACAGCAGAACCAGACCACGCTTCCTGGGATGTGGCCTGCTAAGGTTAACGCCAGAGCGTCGGACGTAAAAGTGGGCAGAACATACAGCATTGGTGGCGAGACGGATTCTACCTATGAGTATTTGATCAAGATGTGTGCGCTGCTAGGACAAGGGAGCCTGATGGAGCAGTACAAGAGGATGTACGAGTTCTCAATGGACACTGTTTTTCAAAACATTCTATTTCGACCACTCGTCCCAGATAATGCAGATATCCTGGTCCCTGGATTGGCTACGGCTAACGACCGCGGCGAAACCTCTTTCAATGCCAAAGCGGAACATCTTGCCTGCGTTTTCGGTGGTATGCTGGCGCTGGGAGAACGCCTCTTTCAGAACGATACCCATCTCAAAGCTGACCGCAAGGTGACTCAAGGATGTGTCTGGGCTTACAAGAATTCACCACTGGGGATCATGCCTGACTCGGTCCAAATGATCAAATGCAACTCCAACACAGATGTGAATGGTATAACGACCGATCAGGATGGTATGAAGCAACTCCCGACCCATCGCATAGACTGCGGCCAGAGGCAATCGAAAGTGTATTCTACTTATATCGCATTACGGGTGGAGAGATGTATCAGGAGGAAGCTTGGGACATGTTCGAGGCTGTCGAGAAGGCTACACGCACCGATTCCGCGAACGCGATGCTTTCGAATGTGATGTTGGGTCACGCGTCCAAGCAGGATAGCATGGAGAGTTTCTGGATGTCGGAGACACTGAAGTACTTCTATCTGGTCTTCAGTGAGCCGGAGTTTCTGAGCCTAGATACCTTCGTCTTCAATACGAAAGCTCACCCCTTCAGACGGAATCGATAGATCAATGTGAGCTAGCGTTGAAGAAAATTTGATGCTTCGGCACCACAAGGCCGTGTGTGAGCCTTTCTCAGCCAGTGAGCGAAAGCGCTGGCGGATATGCCTGCGCCTACCTAAGACTTGGTTCGACAAACCGCCTTCGAAGCTCCTTCCACTAAGTTCCTGATACCTCATCAAGCTACGTCAAGATGATCACAGACATGACAGATATAAATTTGGTCTTTGAAGCTATTTTGCCTTCAGGGCTTTGCATTTCTGAAGTTTCGCTGGGCGGAGAAGGGGCATCCCAACATCGCGCCCTATCGAGCGCACGCTAATAGCATGTATCAGGTAAGTTGGTACACTCAGGTATTATATCGAGTAACTGGTGTGTATCGTGTTTTGCACCACCCTTAGACTTGAAGTGACTGTGGTGCACTGCCATATCTGGTGGCAGTTCCTGAGAGCGTATTAGACAATCGCGCGCTGGGCACCTGGAGTAGAATAGCACAGCGTGACATGTTCTGTACTATTTTGTTGTACATTCAATAAATTCCGACGATACAGAGCTTATAGCTGCAGCCTAATCCTTTCTAATGATTGCAGAAGCTCTCTGCGCGCGGAACGAATTAATTATACCCACACTATATTTTTTCCAAAGGCAGTCAGGTTGAACTGAAACTTAGAGAATTTGTTAAGAGGTTTCCGAAGAATACTCTTGAAGCAGAAAAAGGCTGTAATACAATGCTTGTATTCATTTTTACCGACCATTAGCTCAGCGAGGTAGTCGGTGGGATAGGGTTCGCAGCTGTGAATGTAAGACTATCAGTCTTTAATAGCTACATTAGGTACCTGGGAAGTGAAAGATTGAAGAAGATGAATCATCGCCTCATCCTTATCCCTCATAGCAATCGATAGTGACGTATTTCCGTAGCCATCTTCTGAATTGATGTCAACCTTGCCGGTCTCAAGCAGCAGCTGTAATATTGCCTCGTGGCCTTTGTATACAGCCAAATGGAGTGCCGTCTTGCCGACGTCATCTTTTAAGTTGATGTCAGCCTTGCCGGTCTCAAGCAG
>JAGFVP010000055.1:70425-129935 GCA_021031095.1 Bathelium albidoporum
TGCCGTCTTGCCGACGTCATCTTTTAAGTTGATGTCAGCCTTGCCGGTCTCAAGCAGCAGCTGTACTATTGCCTCGTTCTTGTTGTATACAGCTAAATGGAGTGCCGTCTTGCCGACGTCATCTTTTAAGTTGATATCAGCCTTGCCGGTCTCAAGCAGCAGCCGTACCGTTGCCTCGCAGTCCATGCGTGCAGCCAAATGGAGTGCCGTCTCGCCGTTATTATCTTTTGAGTTGATGTCAGCCTTGCCGGTCTCAAGCAGCAGCTGTACTATTGCCTCGTGGCCTTTGTATACAGCTAAATGGAGTGCCGTCTTGCCGACGTCATCTTTTGAGTTGATGTCAGCCTTGCCGGTCTCAAGCAGCAGCTGTACTATTGCCTCGTTCTTGTTGTATACAGCTAAATGGAGCGCCGTCTCGCCGTCATTATCTTTTGAGTTGATGTCAGCCTTGCCGGTCTCAAGCAGCAGCTGTACCGTTGCCTCGTAGCCCATGCGTGCAGCCAAATGGAGCGCCGTCTTGCCACGTGTATTTTTTGAGTTGATGTCAGCCTTGCCGGTCTCAAGCAGCAGCTGTACCGTTGCCTCGTTCTCGCATACAGCCAAATGGAGCGCCGTCTCGCCGTCATTATCTTTTGAGTTGATTTCAGCCTTGCCGGTCTCAAGCAGCAGCCGTACTATTGCCTCGTTCTTGTTGTATACAGCTAAATGGAGCGCCGTCTCGCCGTCAATATCTTTTGAGTTGATGTCAGCCTTGCCGGTCTGAAGCAGCAGCTGTATTATTGCCTCGTGCTTCTCGCGTACAGCCCAATGGAGCGCCGTCTGCCCCTCAAGATCCTGTGAATTGGCGGGCACACCATAACTGACGAGAAGCTGTACAAAGTTCCCTCGCCCTTCTTTAGCTGCTTCAATAAGATGAACACTTAGATCTTGCATAGAAACCGCTTGCATGCTCTTGAGCTGGTCCAAAGAGCGCGTGACACCCTCGATATCCCAAAGCCTGAATCCGTAACGTAGGTCTACCAGTAACGTTTCACATAGATCCAGCGAATGTGGAAGCGGAGGGCGTGACAAGAACCCCCACGAATCCAGCCACGCTATATAGTCCCAAATTGGCTGATCTAGAGAAGGAACAAAGAGACCATTGCGCGACCCATGCTGCGCGCCGGGCCGATCTTTGACAGATGACTTGAGTGAACACCAGCAAAGACGATAGCAAGTCGTATAAAAGAACCAATGAATCAGAGCGAGGATAGAAACGATCAAAGCTGCTGATTGCCCCCATTCAACCCATCCTCCGCTGGGCGAAAAGCATTGTTTGAGCAGAACTTGACATGAAACGTACGAGGTAATCGTACATAGGAGATGTTCAAGATAAGTAGAAAACGACGTAGCTGATAGAGCATCGTAATCAATTTTGAAAACCGGTGTCGAGATAGAAGTAGGATGGGTAGCGTGGTTTTCTTCATGGCCTTCTTCTAATGCGTTCGTTCGGCTTCGACGTATTAAGGTAGTTGAATGATCCGGCCTAGAGACAGACGAAGATGTTGCGATATCCCGCTGATCTGGTGTGACTGATGCCAGACCTCGTTCGTGGTTTTTGTTACCTCGCTTATCCGTACGCTTTGCATACCTTTCCCCTTCGTTAAATGTGCGCGTAAAATGCAAGCCGCGAATGCAAGCACGCAAACCACCAATGATCTTTATCGCGAAGAACGTCCAAAAGATGGTTGTTAGTCGAAAATTGTTGTCAAAGGAACCCCACCAGAAGACTTGAAAATGGCACTGTGGTTGATCTTGGTGTGGGCGGAAGACAGCAAGTACAGTTGTAAGGACAGCTGCAAGCTGTAGTGAACTAGCGATAAACGTAAACTCTCGGGCCGCCAGGATGTCCTTATCTGAGAATGTCATAGCCACTGCAGAACTCGCACAGTCAAGAAACATGAGAGCAACGAGCAGTTCAGGGGTCGTTAGGCTCCTCGATCGAAAGAAGAGGTTACACGACAGGTATATAAGAACTGTCCCGGTCAGCGTCGTATGGAACAGATCTGAATGATTCGAATACCATGAGACTTACTAGAGAGTTGCGCCGTCCCGAGCTCCTTTGTCCCCGAGCATTTTGCATGGAATTGGCCAAGAAATAATGCAAGAGCGATGGCCCAAGATGGTACAAAGATACTGAACTGGATCCCTTTCCCAACGATGTCCGGGTTGAGATTAACTGTTTGGGGAGAATTTTGTCGCCCTAACAGTATCCGAACTATCTGTGCTATTCCCCAAAGTACCCCAATACCTGTAGAGACCCATGACAGCCATCTGAATTTCCGGGCTAAACTCAAAGGCCTAATTCGGTTTGGATTTATCTGCACATCCTCGTCAGTCTTTTCTAGTTTCTTTATCTGATTCAAGACTGGGCGTTATTGAAAAGGAGTATGACAACTGTATTCCGCAAGCCTATAATCAGGAAGACTAAACACATCCAGCTACGGCGCTCTGAAATGCTGATGTAGAATAAAACGAGCAAAGGAGTTAGAAGTAGAAGTGCAAAGCTCAGAGAATCCGACAACATCGTGTAAGACTTACAGAGATCGGCAGGAAGATAATTAAGTCTATCAAGAGGGTCGTCGAGTAAATGGCCAGGACAACGAGTCCCGATACCAACCAGACCAGCCCCATTGCAGACAAGGCGCTAAGGAGGAATACAGCTTGTCAACGACAAGAGAATGAGCTCACAAGTCCGAGACGTACAAAGTCATTTAAAAGCGTCGAATTCTGAAGTGTGATGCCCAAGGCATGAAGTGGATTGTAAAAGTCTAGGTCTGAGAGGGAATCTGCGGGCTGTTATGAATCGAGCACGAGCATTATCCAGCGCTCAGCACAGTGCTGCGAGGCTGTATTCCAGCACAGCCCTGACAGGCAGCTACCGGCTTCGGAGCTGCCTTGCTCCGAGCACAGCCTGTGTACCCAGGATGATTTTCTTGCTTGAGCCAAGATCTGAGAGTAGATGGCTTGCCTGCCTTGTGCCCAAGGTAGACCACAATTCGCAGAGTATGATTATAAACATGGAACTCCACCTCCATGAGTGGGGGTGTTCTATCGCTGTCAGAGTGGTTGCCGGCGGATAGGACCAGGACTTTCCCGTCATCTCTGACCTCCAGTCGAAAGAGCGACTGAGTGGACAAACGCGAAGGATCAGCTTGAAAACAGGCACGTAAATATCGAGTTTGTTGTCCAAGTAAAAATTTGCTACGCTCTGTGTGAGACAGGAAGCCTCAATTTTCACAGAATACTTACTCCTAGGTACCTGGTAGGCTTGGCCAAGGCATAAGTCACGTGTGCTGCCTTGTAAAGACAGACCACTGTCATCATTTTGCATCACGAGAAGTCGAACGAACAGAATCACAGTATCAACACAACATCAATTTGCTACCTATCCGTATCTCTGCCTTCAACTTATCAGCCTACCTCATCAGAATTAAGATCCTGCCACATGTTAAGAAAAGCAATCTCCTGTCATTCCTTATCCGCACCCTCATTACCGTCGCAAGCCTGTTTTTTCATTCTTCATTACCATCCCTGTATGATGCCTGCCAATAAGCTCAAGCTGTCTGTGTCCCTTCAATCAGTCTGACCATCCCATCCTGACAAACAACTTGCGACCGTTTTCGGATCTGAATTTGGTGTATCGTCAAAGCGCCCTCAACATTCCGCCAGCATGGACAAGCAAAAGGGAAAAAAACATCGCAAAACAACCGCTCCCCTTTTGTTTTTCCAGCTTTTCTTTTCTTTTTTTTTGGGGTGAGTATCGAGATGGATCCGAGCTGAGTCGTGTGTCGCAATAACAGTGCTGCAAGTTTGGGAACTGCAAAGAGCCGCCAACATAACTCCATTCCGTCGTTGCTTTTGTGCAGCCGATATGCTCCCGAGAGCGAGCCGTCTTTTTCTAGTGAAGACTGTGGAGGGAGAAGAACATGGTGGAATGAGGCGAAACATTAGGAGTGTCGGTAGTAATGACGGGTAAGCTTGAACAGTGCAACGCTGTGCAGAAATGAAAAAGGCAAATATAGAGGTCCACAGAGCCGGGACAATACGGCCGAACAGCTGTGGTACGCCGCGGGATATCAACGTATGGATGAGGTGGTCAAGACTGAAGGCTATGCCGAGTGTATATCTTATGGTTAGGCAGATCGCTTCGGGTTCCTGGTGCGAGAGCATGATAAAGAGATGCGCTAAAGCTCGTAGATGATGTCTAAGAAACCTAGCGCAGAACAACAGTCGCGGTGGAGGATGACCGGAACGGGAACATCCTAATCGCGCTCATCGGTAGAGTTTCCTGAGTTCGAGTGACTATCTCCGTGGGCAATGGCAGGGTCCTTGACACCATTCTTGGCCTCAGGTTCAATATCCAACGGCACGCCTTGTTCAGTTTCAGGCTCGACCTTGAGCTTGGTTTGTTGGACGGTTGGAACAGCCTGCTGAGAGTGGATCGTGGTGAGTGGCTGGCGATTGGGTGCTTGCTGACGAAAGGCAGGAGGAACGTAGCGCGGTCCAGAGGTCCTGATCAAGCCGGCGATTAGTATTGGGCACTGAGATGACAGTCACCAAACTCACCCTGCAGTAGAAGCCAAATATGTTTCCAACTCGTTGCTTGACGAGGTTGGAGCAGCGGGAGTGCCGTTTCCCTCAACGCGATTTGGAGCAGCCATCCAACGACGATTGGCAGTAGCGTATTCGTACTCGGCCGTGCGGAACTGACGAGCAGCGGCTGTCTGTTGCTTCAGCCACTTCTGCTGCTCAGTGTCGGCATAGCGAATTTGGATGGAGTGTTCTTCTTCCCCGGGCTTCGAAACAGGAGTATTGTTGAAGTTCTTGATGATCTCTTCGCAGACATCGCGACTCTCGAACCTGGCAAAAAACAGGTCAGTCGCAGGTACACCGAGAGGGACAAATTGGAACGTACCTCGCAAAGCCGACTCCACGGCCATTGCCGTTGGGATCTCTGAGGATGCGGCTTGAGCAAACCTTGTGTGGATTGAATATGGCACTCAATTCCTGCTGACTGTCAGTGACCTTTGGCAAGAATTCGAGAGGCTAGCTACTCACGTGCTCATTCATGCTGCGCGGCAGGTTGGAGACGTACAGGTTCGTGTTGCTGTCATCAGCAAACTTCTTGAGCTTCGCGTAGAACGACTCCTGACGTGTTGTCAATGAAGAGGTACCAGCAGGATGGTGATAGGTGACACGTACCCTGGCAAAGCTGACTTCATAGCCAAGGTGATGGAATCCACGGATGCACATGCCAGCATCTTCATAGTTGTGGTACTTGATGAAGCCAAACCTATATTCATCAGCAAAAAGGTACTGCTGTAAAAGAGTGTTGCAGACAAACCCCTTGCAAAGGCCGGTGTTGTGGTCAATGATGGACTTGGAACTCTTGATGTCTCCAAAGCGAGAGCCCCATGTGTGAAGAATCTCATCCGTCGTCTCAGGCTGCAAACCCCGAATGTACACATTTGTCTCTCCGCCCGGATTCTGGAGTGCACGATCGAGCGGCTTGAGCGGAGAACTCGGAGCAGGTATCGCCCTTGGTATCGCCGGCTCCTTGGCCAGCAGAGCAAGGATGGACGCTGGTGGACTGCTGGTCGGTTGCTGAGCCTTGATCCCCGGAGGAGGAACATACAAGCCGGCGAGCTGGGTCGGAGACGGAGTGTGATGGCCATAGATATCCGGTGGGGTACGATCAACAACGGCAACCCCAGCTCCGTAACCATTCGTACTGGTGTACGGAGTGCCCGGCTGGTCCTGCTCATTGGATGAAACCGAATCACGACGTGGAGTGACAAGGGATGGGATCTCTCCGGAAGGTGCGCGAGAGGACCAAGCCTGCGACAGGGGGCTGTGATTGTTCACGTGCTGAGAGTAGCCCTGGTATCCAGACTGGGGCATGAATTGAGCGGTCACAGGCGAGTACATGGCGGGATTCTGTTGCATCGTGCTATGCGGTTGGGCAGCGTTCTGGTTCATGTAGTTGCCAGGGTAAGTCAGGTACTGACCCGTTCCGTAGAGGGAGGTTGGCATATGCTGGCCGAGCGGGACGCCGCCGTACGCCGACGAGTTGGAAAGCTGAGGGCTAGGCTTGTTGTGAGCGAACGAAGCCTGCTGCAAAGTAAGGGCACCCAACCCCTGAGTCAGAGTTGCCATCGGATTGCTCGCCGGATGCTGCGAGGCCATGGGCATGGTGGGATGAAGATAGTTGGGAGCACGGTGTGCTTGGTCGGCCGAAGAGTAGTGGTTCGGCTGGCCGCCATATGCGGACTGGAAGCCAGCAAAGTTGTTCTGGCGTTCGTGCATAGTCGCCATGCGAGAATTCTCGAGGATCTGAATCGCTCGGATCAAATTAGCATGTGATGTTAGGAGATCATGACAGATGTCACGGGCGCAGGCGGAGGATGGTTGGTGTGACATGTTTACACCAATGTGTGCAGGAGAATGTGGAATGACAGGATGGGAACAGATTGTTAGACTGGCGGAGAAGCAGATATACTGGCAAGAGATTCGGACTTAGATAGTCGACAGGCTGATGTATACCAGGCATTCAAGAGAAGGGTAGGGTGGAGGGAAGAAGAGGTAAAAGTAACGGGATGGGCAACGAACATGGTAAAGTGTGGAGACAGCCGCGCGCTAAGTAATCTGGGTCCAAAGTCGACCTGCAGAAGAAGTGTGTTAGCATGTGTCACTCGAGTGTTGGGGCTAGGAAAGTGAAAAGGGCCAAGTCCGCATAACACTAGAGTATCCACATCACATGCCTGCAGTAACGAGGAGCCGCATCTTACCTGTGGTCGAAGCAAGAGGAAGATCTGCCGATATTGCTGAGCCGTCAATATGGCTGCAATGCAGGATGGGAACGATGACACAAGTTTCGGAGAAGAGCCAGCAGAAGCTACGAAGAATGTTGCGTTCTGAGCGGATGCAAGAGAATCTGCTACCAAGATGCAGTGGCCGGAAACAAGTCGAGAGCGCTACTGGGAGAAGAAGAGGATGATGGTCGAGGGCCAGAGCAGAATATATTCGCCACGGCCGAAGCTCGGGTGTAGCTTCACTTTGGGCGGATGTCAGAGGATGGAGAAGGCGCCTGACAGTGGGAGAGCGGCGACGCGGTAAGGTTCGCAGAAGCAGCAGCTTCGCGTGCCACGCCGACTGCTTGACTTTTGCTCTGACGTGCCTTCTTGAAAACGATAATCGGCTCGATGGGCGTGTCGCGCTGCGTGCTTCGTGGCCGTTTGGGCAGGAGCAACAACGTACTTCCACGCCGGCCTCAGGAGTCGCACGTGCTTTTCGAAAGTCGCGATGCTTCACTACCTAACCTAATTCCTGCCCGTATGTGCCGTGAAAGCAGCGAGCAGCAAGCGATAACAATGGCAAGAAGGTACGAATGATGGTGGGTATCAATATTTTTGCTGAAGGAAGCCGTCGTTGCCCCGGTCCGGCTCGAGGGCCGCTGCTATCTTTTCAATCCATTGTGTTCCACCTTGACTGCCCCAGATGACCACCAAAAGAAGCCAATGCATCACAGTCCTTGGGTGGGGACGGAGCACCGCTGCCAGCTTAGACGCTGGCCCTTACCTGAAACTCGATGGCCTGCAGTGAGCTCGAGACAAAGACTGGCAAGCCATTGCAACTACGTTGCTTGTGGGACGGCAATTTTTTTGTTCTCTGTCACAGAATTTCGCGCTTTGATACGTGTGGACGCTTGCTTGTCTTCCGAAGTAATTGGCCTACTGCATATTCATGGTGTCAAGTGCCCGGGGGGTGGCCCAGGGCAGCGCACCTCTTTGGCTCCCGCCGCCTGTCAACAGGCTATTCTGGATCCTCTGCCGCCCGGCTGCCAGAGCCTGGTCTTGATGCAGAAGGCGTGCAGCATTTTGACAGAGCTCCATCCATGGTCCACCAGACGGGTGCCAGTTGACGTCAAACATCTGTGCGGCGGAACGTATGGAGATGCCATCCCAGGCCTCCTCAAATTAAGCTAACCTGCTAGGGTGCCACCCTCTCGATCCTGATGAACATGATGCTGCTTTGTGAAAGGGAAAGGCCAAGCAGTACGTCGTGTGACACACTCGATCGCCGGTACTCGATGTGTAAATCTTGTGCTTTGACTCCAGGTATGAATGCTGAAGTCAGATTCGCCATCCAGTCTTACCTCCATCAACTTCGAGTCCCGAAGTCTTTTTTTTTTTTTTTCTTTCTTTTGTTGGCTGGGAAGCCCTAACTGCAGACAAGCTCGCAGCTTTCAGGCAGCTGCTGCATGTCTCTCGCTAGCGACGTCGATCTCTTCCTTGGTGTGCAACCGTATTTGACGAACCCTGGTCCCTGCTCTGCCTTGCACCCGTGGGGTAAACGTCTTTCCACTACTACTCCCAGAAGTTGTGCATTCAGCAAGGAAATGAGATGGGAACATCCCCGCTCAGCGACAGTAGGACCTTGACCAACGTTCATGACTGCTGAAGGAGACAGTGCGAGAAGCGTGCGCTCGTACACGGTAGCTTAACCCTTAGCCTTCCAAACATGTCTTGATGGTCGGAGTACCGCTGGATGGTTCGAACGCGTTATTGTGATATGCAGTCAGCCGCTCTCCTCATACCTATTGGATGACGGCCCACGTGTAACGGAGTTAACCTTGGTTTACTGTTCATTGTCATGAGCTTCTGAGACATGGACATTAGTGCTCCGAAACGGGCTGGCCGTACTTCACAATGCGCCAGCAACCAACGAAGATCCAATGGAGGCCGCGGCATGGTTGCGCGTTGCGTTCGATGGCGAGGATCGTGGGGAATGAGATCGCTGTGCGACAGGTCCAGGCTTTGGAGTTCAGGGAGTAGCCTTCAACCTGAGCCAGGCTCCACTCCTAGATCATTCTCAGCCATTTTTGGCGAGCTGCTCGCGGGAATCTTGTCAACCACAAGTACGAAAGCAGTCCTAGTCTCCGGCCAGCAAGATCTACTGCTACCTCATATCAGACTTCGGTTGGCGCTATGCATGCTCTGTAATGTCCACAGGGAGTATAAGGAGCATGCTGCAGCTGTTCCGCTGCCTCACAAAATTCGGTCGGAGACGTCTTATGCCGAAGGAACTGCCTTGATGCATCTAAACCCAGCCGTACATAAGGTTGTTCCTCGCTCGCCACTGACCGTTCCACTAAACAGCCCTCACCCAAACTTTCCCTTGGCCTTTCCCCAGCCCCCGCTGCCGATACGCGCGCTCACATCCTGAAGCCGCAACCTCTCCGCCCGCTTCACTGCAGTGACGGCCAGATTGAGGATGTAGGCTTCCTACGTCTGTGGACCAGCCTCGTTCCAAAATATACTGGGAAGAGTCGGAGAAGCTCGGTCGGGAGACAAGGGTATTGTTGATGCTGGCAACTTCTATCTTTGGATCATCGTTTTGCATTGCACAGACGATGCCAGAAAGACCGTTGAACACAAATCTGACGTATAGGTTAGGGATCGAGACCGTTGGAAAATGGAATGCATCTGACACGCTTCCCCTGGAGCAAACTCAGTTCCTGAGCAAGAGCCAGACCCAACGTGAAGGTTTCTTGGCGACGACCTTGACTGACACGTTGGTCTCTGAGATTTGACGCAATTCTCTTTCATTAATATGTGACAAATTGCCTTTAAGATGGTGTTTTAATTTAGATCTACATTTGTCGGCAGGGTCTTCGTCTAAAATGGCCTGACAATGAAGATGGCTGCAGGCGACTTTCCTCTTTGGACCACCATTACCTAAGAAATAACTGTCTGGCCTTTCCAAATATTCACGGATATTCGCGAGTCAATCCATGGTGCTTTTGAGGCAGATAGAGTGTTCAAGTCGGGAGCGAAGTGCGATGGAAGGGCGCTTTATGCAATCGCGCGAATCGGAAGAGTTGCTTGGGGAAAATGTTGAGTTCCTACGAGCTGTACCTTTTCGATAGACCCGAATACTGTCGACCCCGCAAGACTATGGGATTTTCTCTCGCGCTCTCGTCGAATTCGGAACACAGTGGGCGTATATCGCTTTGTATACTGAAACGAGCAACAAGAGTCTATCTGATTAGGATCAAACACCACGGATATCTCACTTCCAAACTCACACTAAGACGTCCACGCTGATGAGCCAAAATCCATGCTTATACACAATCGTCATCACTGTCGTCACCACCGTTTCCTTCTGCATGCCATCTCCTTTCTTAGCCCTCGTATCTCCTCTGCGACTAGCACTCCCCGAGTCGCCCAATTCCCTGCGTGCCGGCCCGATCTTCCGGTCCGCGCCGCATACGTTAGGCACGATCTTACCCGCATCTTCCAAACCCCAACCCACCCTCTCTCCCCGCCCAAAATTGTCCTCATTGACAGCCGACCGCCCCCGCCTTAACTCCACACGTCCTCCTGGTATAAATTGCTGGCGCGCATCCGCTTGACCTCCTCTTCAGCCTTTTGCTCGCTCACGCCGCGCTGCTCGGCAATGATGCGCACGAGCACCTGGCTGACCTCGCGCGCCATGTTGGCCGCGTCGCCACAGACGTAGAAGTAGGCCTTTCTGTTCTGCAGCAGCTCGTTGAGCTCGGCCGCGTATTCGCGCATGCGATGCTGAACGTAGACTTTTTCGGGGCCCTCGCGCGAGAAGGCGGTGACGAGGGTGAATTTATCGCCGAGTTGCTTGCCGTATTCCTAGATGAGAAGACTTGGTGTTAGTGCCGTGTCTAAGCTTTTTTGAGAAGATAGGAAATGAGGAATGTGATGCTGGAAGAGGCTTGAGGGGAAATGGGGAAAGACCTTACCTCCCACTCCTTCTCGTACAAAAAGTCCTGATCCCTCCGACGACATCCAAAGAACAAGATCGTCCGGCCAACATTCTCACCTGCGGCCGCCTGCGCCGCGCGCTCCTGAACGAAGCCGCGGAAGGGGGCAACACCCGTGCCCGGGCCGACCATGACGACGGGCCGGCTCGGATCCGAGGGCAGCTTGAAGTTGGAGTGGCGCACGTGGACGGGGACGTGGCAGCCGTCGTACTTGTTGCGGGGTCCCGTGAGCGCATAGTTGAGGCCGTGCGGATCCGGGTCCGGGTCGCCGTGCTGCTTCTGCTTGAGCGCGAGCAGGTAGTTGGTGGTGACGCCCTTGACGACGTGCGGCATGCCGGGCTCGTGCGAGGACTCGACGACGGCGGTGATGGCGATCTGGTCCTTCTGCACGTGCGACGAGGAGGAGATGGAGTAGTAGCGCGGCTGGATCTTGTGTAGGCCCTCGATAAAGGCGGAGAAGGGCACCTTCTCCCACGCTTGCCCGTCGGAGAGGATCTCGAGGTATTGCGCGATGTTGAGGTTTTTGCTGGCGACGGTGTCTTGGAAGTAGTCTTTGTCGTTACCAGCCTTTGTCATTTCGGCTTTGATAGAATCGTTTGGTGAGAAAGCAGCCAGAGTTGAAAGAAATTGACGCGATATGGGTGCGCAAATCTCCATATGATAGCGGATGACAGCATCGTAGGTTGTAGGTGATGGGAAAGGCACCTTTGCCGTTGTATCAAGTCCCTTGACGTAAATGACCGTATGCCTCTTCGGACCGAGCCCTAATATGTTGATAAACCGATCTACTTCTTTTCCGGCATTTGTCGGCCAAACGGCAATGTGGTCACCGGTGGTGTAGGGAAGATTGACTCCGCTAACATCAATCTCCATATGCAGACAGTTTCGGTCTTTGTCATTGAAGATCTCGCGCGATTCTGCGATAGGAGCGATGTATGGGTTGTGGGCATTGTAAGGGCCTCTTGACTTGCCTTCCAAATGGTTCCTATTCGGCTCACCCAAGTACACTTCATCCGACTCGGCGTCCATCTCGGGCTTCTCCGTGATCTGGAACACAGGCTCATAGACCGCTTCTCGCTCTTCCAGACCCATTGACTCTGTGAGGGATTTCCACATGGGTTCCTTCCACGCAAGGAAATCCTCCTCCATGGTTCCAGCGCCATCGTCACCTTCACCGGCAGTTCCTATCCGTTGACCACCTAACTTTTCGAGGGCGGCATTGACCTTGCGAACCATTGAATTGTAATGTTCGTAGGTGTTGTTTCCCAGACCAAATGCCACATACTTGAGATTCGAGAGGGGTTTTTCTTCCGCCGAAGCGCCCTGACTGAAAGACACGTCTTCTCCTGTGATGAATTCGTAAAACTCCACAGCATTATCCGTTGGCTCACCCTCGCCATAGGTAGCCAGGATGAAGAAGGCGATCTTGTCTTCAGGAAAGGTGTCGAGGTTTTCGTATTCGTAGTCTTCCAAATCCGCCACCATGGTCTTGAGGCCGAAACGCGACGAACCTTCTTTTGCTAATCTTGACGCGTAGTCTTCCGCAGTACCCGTTTGTGACCCGTAGAAGACGACGCAGTTTTTCCCCGTCTCATCCATCTTCTCGAGGATGTTCCTCGTCTTGCCGGCTTTGGCGCCATTGGCATTTGCAAAAGCTGCAGCATATGGATCCTTTTGCACGCCCCAATACGTTCCCTTGGTAAAATATGCGACTGTACCGACGAGGATGGCGACCAAGACCACGATGTCCAAAGTATCGAGTTGTGCCATCGTGTGCCCCAGCTGAAGGAGGTGGTGTCCAATCTGGGGCTGAGAAGCGGTAAGATTAAGAGCTTCAGGGGTAAAAATGAATTCGGGGGAGGCCAAGTGGAAGGAAGATGGTCTATAGTCTATGTCCGTACAGATTGTAGAAAACACAGGAGCGTCACGAGGCAAAGGCAAAGGGTGGGTGGTGACGAAGTGGATTTCGGTAGGCAGTCCTCCGGCGGTGCTTGGTGGGTGGCTGAAGTGGTGCTGAGCGGTGACGGGTTATATTATTCTGTTGAGCTCGGGCTCGCGGCGGAGGAAAGTTTCACACATGTAAGTTCGGGCAAAATTCGCTTTGCACGAGATAAGACTACTTGACTGAATGAATAGCTAAGGTAGGTATCTACAACGTCGTTCGGAAGAGCGGCTTGTGGAAAGATGTGCACATGTTAAATCGGAGATTCCGCACCCACGGAATCCGACCGGCGCACGGAAGGCGAAGCTGAAGGTCCAACTCTTTCAGGGTAAAGACGCGACCTTCTCCCGCCTTCTCGAACGTTGCCCCTTTTGACTAGTAAGCCCACACAGTCAAAGAAACCTCCATCACGTTGGTGTAGCATAGGGCGAAGATGCCAGTTGCCGAATTGGCTAGGCGGAGATGCTAAAGCTAATGCTGACTAATTTTGTAGTTATTTTCTCTTCCTTTTATAGTATCATACAAGCCGGTGGCGCCGGTCTGTATGCACGTAATAGTTGCATTTCTGCAGTCCGGATCTTCTGTTGGATTTCGTTTTCAGCGTTGGCGGTACCTTGCTTCAGTGCGCGAAACGGGAGGGTTTTACAATGGAAGCTATTGATCGCTACCGAGTGTTCGATGGATGTTGCTGCAAACAGAGCCTGTCGTGTGAGCACACTGTAGAAACACAAAACTGAACGGATGAAACAACGCGGGATGATAGCACTGGATGACACAAGTACCAGACTTCCTACCTCCTGTTCGGAGTGCCATCTTATATTAGGCAGCTAGCCAGCGAGCCAACGATGCGTGCTGACGATCCTATCTTTCGGCCGATGTTGCACGACAGGGCATTTGGCCTCCCTGGAGTCGTGTAGCTGGCCATTCGGTGAAGACTGGCGCAGCAGACGGTAATTATGGCATGGTGATGGGAATCGTGCAGAAGCTGAACAGCTTGTCGTCAGGGACAGGAGGTCGAGACGGTGTGGCCTGTCCCGATGCGGGCTAGCGTGTTGGCTGCCAGGCACGCCAGGAACGGGCCAGCGATTGGTCGAGGCAGCACGCACCTTGACTGCACGCTGCATCCCCCTCGGCGCCCTCTGCCCTCTGCCTCTGCTCCCACGCGACCGCTGACACCTCGACAGCATGCAGCACGGCGAGCGGTAAGCTACCAGCTCCACCATACCGATGACGACCGCGGGACTGCGGCATGGGTGAGTGTTCCCCTTCTTCACGGCACAAACACGGCCCTGCGTCGGCTTCGACTTTCGAAACCCGGACCCTCCCCGCCAGTCCCACCCTTCTGAATGTCGGAGAAGATAAGGCGTTCCACGTCAAGGCTAACCTCGTCTCTTACCGTAGCTGTTCCCCCAGCCTCGCACTCACGACCTCCCCCTGACGCGGTGAATGCCGTCGACGACGCGAATGGCGCCTACCACCCAGATTCGTTCAATGCTGTGCCTACCGCTCCCACCGGCACTGTCAAGCCGTATCGAGACGGCTCAGTGAACAGAGGTCGAGGTGGCACCGCGGCGGGGATGAGAGCTGCCTCCCCCAGAGCACAAGGATCAGCGGGGACACGTCCGGATGCCAAGTTGGACCGCAAACCCTCCATATCCTATGGACATCATCGAAATACATCCATCGTTCACGGGATCCAGCATTCACGCAATGCCAGTTTTGCCTCGCCGTTGGCAAGCCCTTTGAGTCCAGCCCTCATTGCTGCTGCTGCTGCTGGCGGCGGAGGAGGCGGACACGGCATGGATGCGCTTGCTATGTCTCCCGACGGCTCGATCGACATGTCGCCCTCTTCTATTTTTACATCCAATACCAATGGCTCTCTACGATCTATGACATCAACCTCGACCATGAATGGCTCGACACCAAATTCG
This sequence comes from Bathelium albidoporum, assembly GCA_021031095.1. NCBI lineage: Eukaryota > Fungi > Ascomycota > Dothideomycetes > Trypetheliales > Trypetheliaceae > Bathelium > Bathelium albidoporum. Next base: position 85,136 of record JAGFVP010000055.1, read on the forward strand.
GAAAAGGCGTCGTTCGACGCATCAGCGGGTTCGGTAAATACTGGGACAATGCACCGCCGCCCAGAGCGGATGCACAGCAGCAAAATGAGGAGAGGGCATGACCACCATCGTTCACAGTCTCGTCATCCGCACCAGCATGTCTCGGAACAGAAGACAGTCGGCGAGTACGCCATTCACCACCTCTTCAACTCCTTTGTAGCCTATGCAGACCAGAAAATCAACCAATGCGTGCACAATGTTGGTCAGCCAGAACCGCATATCGAGACTGTCTGCGGACCAGGAGCAGATCCGGATTTTGATCAACTAATCTCGGCCCTCGGACACATCTCCCGGCAAAAACCGAAGCCTTTGATTGATACCCTCATGTATTGGCGGAAGGCAAAGAGTGAGGCTGCGTCTCAAGCACGGGCAGAACTAGGTCACGTTCGTTTCCCTGGTGTATTCTTGCAGTGACGGTGCTAACCATTCTAGTCGAGAGAAACGACGCCCCCAACAAATATACCCCTTCCCCGCCGGAATACCGAACAATCCATCCGTTCTGCAAGCCGAGCAGATGACGATCGTACCCAACTCCCATCGTCCTCCACTCTACATCTTTTGGATCAGCTGGATCGCCGTTCGCAGGCCTCTGTTTATCTGCTCTGTCGCGTGCTCACAGAGATATTTCGTCAAAGCACCCTGGAATGCCTGACCAAGGAGAATGCTGAAAGACTGGAAGATATCATATATACACAATTGGCCACGGGAAACCCCCAGTCGCTAGAGCAGTCGCCTCTTAAGAAGGCCAATTGGAGTATTTTTGGGCAGTTGCTCGGAGTCATGGCAAGCTTGAATTTCGAAAGCGTTACCGGGCGATACGTACGTGAACTGGAACAATACCACAAGAAGTTGGACTATAAAGGGGTCGCGAATGTCAACGACGAAGCAAAGGCTGCCTTGATCGTGCAAGGCATGAAGCACATAAAGCTCAAGCTACGACCAGAGTATGCTTGGGAGCGGTCATGCTTATTTGTCCGATCACTGGCTCGAATGTTTGCCGCTGTGCACGGGGTCAACATCAAGAATGCTTACTGTCAGCTCTTCGAAGGCATGGTACTCCCTGTCGCTGCGGCGGCCTTGCCTGAGCGGAATACGCCCATGTGGAGAGAAGTCGTGGAATCAATCCGGCCAAAGGCTCAGCAACTACTTGTGAAGCAGAGATATTGGACCCATACATTTCCAATGTTGTCAGTTCTGCTTTGTGCGGCCCCGGCTGATATATTCGCCAACCAGGCCCATCCATTGATCATGTCTGTCCAACCGAAGCTGAAGGATCGAGAGTCAAGATCCGTGGCTCTGAAGGGAATCTGTCGCCTCCTCTGGACATATCTATATAAGTCGGCCTCCGATACGCAGGTTGCCGTGGTGCGTAACCTTTCGGAAATTATCAGAATGATCTTCCACGCGCCTAAAAGACCTTTGCTTTCAACCGAGCCTCATATTGCCGAACCATTGATTCAGCTCATCCGCATCATTGGATACCAGTATCAGGATCTCTGCTTCAGACAGATCATATTTCCCTTGATGAATTCCGACCAACTCCTGACCGGAAGAGATCCACGAGTAGAAGCCCTTGTACCTGATCGCATGGTCATTGCGATCCGTGCATTCCTCATCCTTATGGCCGATATTGAGGCGCGTGACCAGCCGCCGTTTCCATTAAGGTTTGACGATGAGCCTGCGCCACAACTGTCAACGACGCAATCAGCAGCGTCTTCTCAGCAGTCCAGCACTGCCTCAACGTTTGATCCGCCATCCAACGCTCTAAGCAACAACAGTACCAGCGACAGACTCTCAAAGCCAGTGATCACTACTAATTTCACAGATTCCACCAAGGAGGCGTACGTCAAGTTTTGTAAGATCCTCGGTGAGATAACTATCATTTGCGATAATGCCTTCGGGGGCCAAGCCGTTCTGGAAGAAAGACTTTTTGGCCAAACACCCAAGACCCCAATGGCAGAGGCCTTCAGCTTTACACGAAGGGATGAACATCAAGGCCCACTTGATCCTCGACAAAGCTTCTACGACTTGCTACATGTTGCGGTTCAAGCACTCCCTCGCTGCTTATCTCCTTTCATACCATTCAACTCTCTAGTCAACTTGCTATGCACGGGTACGGCGCATGTTCAAAGCAATATCGCAGCATCATCAGCTCAGTCACTGAAATCAATTGCTCGACAATCGCACGCGCAGCAAGTGACGATTGGCTTCGCCCGTTTCATCTTCAACTTTGACGACCGCTTTTCAACCATGTCGGACGGTGGCATGCTGGGACCCGATCACATTGAACATACCTTAAAGCTATATGTGGAACTGCTCGAAATCTGGATTGATGACATCAAACAAAAGACCAAGAAAGCTGGCCCAGAATCTCCTGGCGAAGCGAGAACCAGAGCTGCGCAACTGGATTTTTCAGGCATCTCCGCTCACGTTGACGAGATCGAATCGCATGGATTGTTCTTTCTATGCTCTCCGTCTAAACTTGTGAGAGCTTATGCAATTACGGTGCTCCGATGTGTCGTTGAGTTTGACACTGCCCTGGGCGTCAAAGACATTACCCGCATCATCGCCATTATCGAGGGCAATCCGTTGTCGGTTTTGGATGTGAACGACAGTAATTTATCCGTTGCTGAACGAAGTCGCCTCCAACGCGGGATGAAGAAGAGCAATATACAGAGCACCCTGGTTGAGCTTTGCAGCAGCGATGAACCCCACGACTTGACGCTTTGGTATAAAATCTTTCCAAATCTGGTGCGGATATCCGCCGAGGTGTGTTTTAATGCAGTCACCTTGACAAGGGAGATTGTCTGCGCACGGCTTTCCCAAATGAACAAGACTCTTCAGACGGTTGCCGATGGATCTCGGATCCCTGGTGGTCTTGCTTTTGACGTCGGGCTGAGTAGGATCGTGGGCCGCATGTCTTCGACTTCGCCCGCCATTATAATTGAACAGTGGAAGCTGTATCTGATCTTCGCTTGTACAACACTCACCAACCTAGGCACGTCATCTAAAGCCGATCTGGCTGGCAATCAACATGGGCGTAAATCTTCCAAGTCATCACAGCATGGTGGCAACAGGGTGGACTCGGCAAAGGAGCTATTCGCTCAGATCATTCCTTTCCTGACAACGGAGCATGATCCTGTGCGAGACGCTGTGGTTGCCGCTCTCGGCTCGATCAACGCAAACCTGTACCTCACCCTACTCGAGTCTCTCAAAAAGCCCATCGATGCCTGCGCCGAGGAGACCAGGGCCCGCACTGTCGCTCATCAACGCACAGCCAGCGGCTCTCAAGCACAATTTGCTCATAATACCTTGCGAACCGAAATTGCCCACGTCTATAAACTCACCGCCCATTTCCTGCAATCTCCCGAGGTACAGAGGAATGACTTGTTTGAATGGATGCTCAATAATGTTTCTACATACACGAAAGATATACGACTATTCCTTAACGATGACGACGTCCAGAAATTGTGGAACTTTCATAAGCTTCGAACACACTACTGCGGTTTGGTCGAAGAGCTCTTCGAGAGCTTAAACAAGCGAGGAGATCCGATGCGATGGATGCCATTCCAATCCAGAAAAGCTACGTTTCAATTGATGGAGGAGTGGTGTGGTTATGCCCCTAATCGGGTACAAGCAAAGCAAAGGGAAGAAACCATGCGAAGATCGGTTCTACTCCAAGAACAGGCCATTGGAAACAAAGGATATGCCCAGGCTGCTTTCGAAATTGAGAAGCGCGATCTTCGGACCTCCGCATTGAGCGCCATGGCAAGCCTTTGTGTAAGTGGACGTGAGCACCGTGAAGCAATACATACTGACACAGTTTAGGGTGGACCTTTGACAATTATGACTGACAGTAAAGTCAAAATGTCCTTCGACGTCTCGAGAATCTTACAATGGATTGAAGCAATCTTCGTTACGCCGAGCGATCGGATACATGCAATTGGTCGCCGAGCGTTGAAGAACCTCATTTTGCACAATCAGCAACACCGCTCTCTCATGGAACGCGCAATTCGCATGTGCTACAAAGCGGCTTCGCCAAAGGCTCTGGGTAGCTATTTTGAGGTGGTCAATGAAATTCTCATTGAGAAGAAAGACCCCTCCATCGACTTCTGGTCAATGGCTTGCGTCGGCCTGTATACACTTGGGAACGAGCACAGCGACATCCGCATGAAGTCAGCTCGATTGTTGCGGACTCTAGAAGAGCGTCAACAGAGGAATTCGCGACTTCAAGATCTCGATATCAGTGTTTCCGACAAGACTATCGCCGTATACAAGCATGCTCAACACGAGATTTCGTGTAGGCTGGCGAAACAGCACGCACATCTTGCCTTCCACGTCTTTTCTGAGTTCTCATCTTTGTTCAAGGAATTTGAGGCAGATCAGGCAGACGACAAGCGAAACGTTATTTCTGCCATGCTTCCATGGGTGCAGACGCTTCATCTGCAGCTTGATCCCAACGGCGGTCCAACAGCAGCTTCATATATGGTTCTGGTTAACTTGTTCGAAATTACGGTTCTTTGCGGGAACTCCTTTCACAGCGAGATCAGAGCTCTCTGGCAAGCTCTTGCCACTGGACCCCATGGTGGGAACGTTCAGCTCGTTATGGACTTCATCATCTCGCTATGTCTCGATAAGAAAGAACAAAATTTTATCGACTACGCCAAGCAGATTGTCGTCTTCTTATCAAACACACCGGCGGGCGTGAAAGTCATCGAGTTTCTCCTGCTGCAAATCAGTCCTAATGCCATGGTCGTCCAAGACAGCACACACCCGTTTCGAGAACCGCCAGATGCTGGTTTACCGTACCGAGCTGACCTCAAAACCATCTTGCCGCTTGGAAGGAATCAGGTGAGGATGTCGACGTGCAAATCTATTCATGTTACTGACGGGCATAGACCGGCTTCTCGCTTTGTCAGCTTTGTCTGATTCTCCTTGTCGACCTCGTAGTTTCCCCTGTTCAGCTATCGAAAGAGGATGTTCCGCTGCTGTTGCAAGTCTGCCTTAGCCTGTGGGACCACCATGCACCATTGGTGCAAGATCAGGCTCGGGAAATGGTCGTCCACATGATCCACGAACTTATCATCTCCAAGATGGATGACGCCACCCTAGGCCCGGGAAAGCCGGCCATCGAAAATCTCATCGAGGCGATACGGCAGGATGAGCCGAAGATCACCTGGACTTATCAGGAATGTGATGGAAGGGGTGGTGCCGAAACCAAGAATAAAGTACCTGACGGTATGAAGCACCTTGTCGAGGAGCTTGTTAAAGTCTTTACTATCAAATACCCGGACATCAAAGAAGACTGGAGCCGGGTAACCCTCCACTGGGCAACTTCCTGCGCTGTCCGTCATGTTGCCTGCCGATCGTTCCAGATGTTCAGATGCCTCCTTACCTCAGTCGACCAGGCCATGCTAGCAGATATGCTTGCAAGATTGTCAAACACCATCGCCCACGACGAGGCAGAATACCTACCTTTCTCTACGGAGATTTTGACTACCTTACATTCCGTGATTGACGCATTTGAGCCCGATGACCTCATACGCTTTCCACAGCTTTTCTGGGCAGCTTGCGCATGTTCTGGTACTATTCACGAGCGCGAATTCATGATATGTCTCTCGATGCTGGACAAGATCCTTGCAAAACTTGATTTGAGCAATCCCCGTGTGGTGGCCATCTTGAGGGAATGTCGACCGAACGCGTGGGAAGGACACTTTGACGGGCTGCAATCACTCGTGCAGAAAGGACTCAAGTCTAGTATTAGTCTGGACCTCTCACTGAAGGTTCTAGGACAGCTTGTCATGCTTCCGTCTAGTGAGATAGTTGGAAACGACAGTGGCCTCCTCTTTGTGTTGCTGGCCAACATTCCACGGTATCTGCGATCCTTCGCTCAGAAGCCCACGGATTCTACGGGTTGCGTTTCAGCAGCGAAAAATTTAGCAGCGGAAGCGGGTGCACAAGGCTATGAATCGCTTTGCAGGATCTTGCAAGATTTCGCCCAAGGCTCATATCGTTCTGAGCAAGATTTTCTGACCAACATCGTCTCCGCCATACGTTCTATCTACTTTCGCGACTCGCGACTGGAGTACGACAGTCTGGTATTCCTCATGGGTCTTCTCACAAACAAACTACCGTGGTTCAAGGCCAAGGTTCTCCAGATTCTTAGTGTCATTCTCCCTGGTATTGACATGCACAAACCGGAAATCTCCTCACAAGGTCCAGACCTGATATCGCCCTTGCTACGCCTTCTCCAATCCGAGTACTGCGTCCAGGCTCTTCAGTGTCTCGATCATGTTCTTTACATGACGGGCACGCCCTTGGACAAACATCATCTCAGGATGAGCATGGCCAGCTCAAACTCAAGCGCTGCAGTACGAAAGCAATTCGAAAAGGTCCAGAGTCTATACGGCATTCCTGAGGAGACTGGATGGTCAATTCCAATGCCTGCCGTTCATTCCGCTAATACCAGAAGCAATGTTCACGCCGTCCTACACACTTGTCAAGATATAGGAGTAACCACTGGCGGGCAGGCGCCAACTCCAGAAATCCCATTCCATAAGGAAGAATACAACAACGGCTCATACTTCCCGCCTATGGCTACGGAATCAACAGGAGATGATGCCGTGCGTCCAAGATCTCATGAAACGGCAGAAAAACTGTTCATGGAGCTCACTAGACTGCGAGGCATTATTGCCAGTGTGGACACAAAGAACAAGACTGTTCAATCAAATCTGCCATTGCGTCAGCCTTTTCATCAGCTCGGAGGATCCGGAGAAACGCACGAAAATATTTATGAGCAACAGACCCTACCCATCCTTCACAAATCGCTCGCTCGCAACACCAGCGTAGCCTCTTTCCAGACCGGCTTCGCAGACTTCAAGAATCCCACCATTCGCACTGACGCCATCATGACACCCACTGCATTCACGTCCTCGCCCGCCTCAGCAACTACTCTCAACTCCGCCACTACCTTAGCCTCAGCTACGACCGCAACTTCAGCCACAAGCTTCAGCTCTACCTCTACCCTCAACCCCGTCTCCGCCCGTCCCGGCCTTGGAAACCGCTCCATCACCTCTCCGCCCGCGCCCATTCATCCCCGCAGCATCCCAGCCGGCAGTTCCTTCTCCAGCCTCGAACCCCTTTCAGGCGACGAAGGCGGCGTCGGCACCGACGAGCCCTTCTCCGACGACGACCTGCAGCTCCTCTCACGCGCATCCACGCACGTCTCGTCAGCCTCAACCGTTAGTATTCCCACAGCCGCACCGCCTGTCAACCCTATCAACACCTCCATCACCTCCACCCCGCACATCATCTCCGCCGCAGCCAACTACGCCAGCCACCCTTACTATAATAACACCGGCTTCAACGGCGGCGCCGTCGGCCTCGCCACCCCGATGACCGCCACCACGCCCGGCCCCCCGCTCCCCAACGGCTTCCTCGAAAAGGTCGGCCGCCCGCTCGCTAGCACCAAGAGCGGCATCCGCAGCGGCATGCGCCGCCTCACGGGCGCCGGAGGTGAGCGTGGCGAGCGCGAACGCCGCGAGGCGGTGCGCGCTGCACAGCTAGCGCAGTATGGCAACGCGAATGGGGGCTGGGGACTGCCTGTGCCAGGGACGCCGGGGCTGCCAGTTGGTGGGGGTGGGTACGGTGGCTATGGGCCGTTGAAGAGTCCAAAGGTGCCGAAGGTGCCGGATGTGTGGTTGCAGAATCCGAAGAGCTCTGATCTTTGAGAAATAGAGTGCGTGGCGGAGGAAAACAAAGCATGTGGATCGCAGGATGTACATTGAAAGATGAGCCCAGATGCTGTGTGGTCCTGGACGCAATTGAAACGATATTTTGACCCTTGCCGTCGATCTCACGTGTAAGGGTGGATCACTGTTTGGTTTTTGGGGAAGCGCTAGTCCAGCGCTGTTATCATAAGGCCTACTCCTGCAACTTTCTTCTTTCATTCTCGTTTAGTGGCACTCACATTCACTTCCGATTTCATGAGGATGGGCGCAGTTTGGTGAAGGGTTGGGTGCTCATCATTAGCATTACTCGTGGCGCAACACGGGAGCGCAACTACACATTCGAGGGTACCCTGTAACCTATGCATTTGCGTGGCGCCGATGCGGACTTTGTTCTTTGATCTACCACGGGTTTTTTTGGCGGGATGATTAAATCGGACTACCAAGGTTTAAATGAATGCCCGCGCCTTGGAGCGACCAGTATGTAAAATAGAGTATCGGGTAGATAGGATGGAGGTGCAGGGATGAATCGAAATTTAAATCTAAGATGAAATTGAGAGAACTGTTCTGGCTGGCAGAATCTAGCTGTGTCGCCGAATGCTAGAAAAGATAGGCACTCAACTTGCCAGCCAGATCTCGGTCTGTGGGGCAAATAGCGGTACCCTGAGGCACGCGAGTGGCAAACGGTGATGCTCATCACGGTGCACCTGCGGCTTATTGGTATGTTTTAGATTTGTAAGTTAGCGATACCATTTTTAATCGTGACTGTAGTTAACGCGGGACTTATGTTTACCAGAGCATTTGCGGAATGTCTCTAGAAGCTCAATTCTTGCCAGCAGCATTGCAAAGTTAGACCAAGTTCGTTGCTTCAATACCGCAGTTGTGACGAGTGGGAAATCAGTTGCTGGATCACAACATCATGTAATACCAGCGTTTGTCGATGAACTTTCGACAGAGGTGCTGTCATCTTCGACACATTCGGCCGCCTCATAGTTACGGTAGGTGCCCATTTGGCATACATACCCATCAGGGCACTCCCCAGGAAACATGCTCTCATTCTCATCATCTTCGCTCGGATTGTTACTATCGTCAGGGTTGTGGTCAACTTCGTCAGTTCCGTTGCGAGGGCTTGTGCAATAAAGAAGCCAGCCTCTTGGGCTATGTCTGCCTTCTCGACAAAATGATCCATGGAATCTAGTTAGGTCTGGTCGGGAGGGTTGCGGACAGTCATCAATATAAGATCGATCTTGGACTCTTCTAATGAGTTTTGTTGGATTAGCCTGTACAGATCAATATTCTTGATCTCAGCTTACTTCGAGATATCCTTGTGATTCATAACTCGACCTTTTAATAAGGCTGCTATTGAAACCAAAAATATCAAAATCATAGCTAAGGATTTCATGGTTGTAGAAAAAAGAGAAAAGCTAAGTGGCACCTAGGTCTTAGCTTGAATGCTCATTGGGAACGACCTTTAGATAATTGTAGCAGTTTTATCAAGAAAAGATAACAGAACACGTAGCGCGTGTAAAAGGAGAAAAGGAAATTGGAAATTGGAAATTGGAGTGACGTGCTGCTATAAGTCCGCGTTATCATCGCAGCCATTTGACCGTAATCCTAAATCACTGCCCCGACTCCCCGAGGCATGGAAGCTGCAAAGGGCAATGCGCCCACGGCTTTTTGGCAGTATACAGCAATCTAAATGCTCCAAGTATTGCCTACATAACGAATCAATCAATGAAAGAAATTCCTTGGCGCAGCAACCGTAAGAATTCAGCGCGGGAAGGTGATAAATGGGCGAGTCTGAAAGAGCCGCCAAAGGGTAAGTAATCCGCTCGTCAACGTCATGCCACTGGCATAGATAACAAGAAACTGTTGCTCGGTCAAAAACAAATTCGACAGTCTCGTGTACGACCTTACTTTGTATTTTCCGATGGCATAAGCATTAAGAGTCACTTCTGGGGATATTCGAAGTAGCACGACACCGATAGGGCCTATTGAAAGAACGGCAAGACCACGGAAGAAACTAAAAAGACTGTGAATAGCGGTGAACAGTTCCGTGTTGCTTCCAGAGACCTCGGCAAAGAACGAAAACATGCTATTGGAGTACCCTACTTCCACAGTCAGCCAAGTCCGTCTTCAGTCCCAGGAAATACAAACCTCCATTTGCCAGACCGATCGCAATAGCATACATGAAGAGCGACATTTTGGATTTAGCAAACCCCCAAAGTAAAGCATATATCAGAGAACTTGATAAGCTTGATGCTGTCAATAATGCAAGGTAGTAACCGCGATCACCAAGCCACCCAAAGAGGTACGTCCCTACCATATCATTCAAAACACGCAGCGTCAGGGCTATAGCCTGATCAGTGGGGTCCAAGGCCAAGTCCACAGCGTAGTTTGTGATGAATATGATGGGAACATATGTGACAAGATAGAAACAGAGCGACACAAATAGGTGGAACAGCACACCAGGTATACGGAGTACGGCAATTTCTGAAACCGATGGCTGAGGTGTACTCGATACAACGGTCGCACTAGGAAAACGTCCGCGGAAGAGCAGCACTGCCGGCAGAAGTAGAACCAGCATTGGGACCATCAACACTCTCATGGTGTGGGTATAGCCATGCATGTCAAGCAGCCAACGACAAACCAGTGGGAACCCAAGACCACCCACTCGCCAACCAACCCAGATAGCTCCCATTGCTGTCCCTCTCTTCTTCTCAAACCATTCAGAGAAAATAGATACGTGGACAAAATTGAGCATGATACCCCCGACACCAAAGAGAATTCCTTGCGTCAGAAAGACTTGCCATGCATCTTCTGCACAGCTTGCAAGGAACATCGCAAGCATCATGATCAGGATACCGGTGATGACAAAAAATCTCCGATACTTTGGTGCTTTTGGAAAGATTGGAAAAAGCAGTCCCTCGATGATGTCCTGCAACCCCGGTGCCAGAAGAGCCAAAACGGTCGAGTCTTTGAACGCAGTGTTCTCTCCAGTGGCCAGGTATGTTTGGAAAATCGGAAACCCCTGAGGGAACCCTACGAGTAGTCAGACTAGTTGCTTTGAAAGACCACAAAAGCGACCAACAGTGACGTACCCCACACAGCAATAAACATAGCAAAGGCGCTGGTCGCGTAACTCCACGCGCCGAATCCCTCATCAGCTGGCTGCAGAGTCAATGCAAGGCCTGCACCACCTAGCGTGCCGATTTCGGAAGCCTGCTCATTGTTATTGACCGACGGCTTTGGCAGGCGCGATTTCTTTGGCTTGAGACTGATTTGGGACGACGTCGCATAAGCTCCCCTCAGGGAAGGGCTAGATGATTTGGTGTCCTGCCATTGAGCATGTCGTGCAAGAGAACTCTCCAGATTTTCTGACAGCGTTTCCAGTCTGGCAAGGTTGACCTCTTGCGCTCCATCCATTCTGGTGGTGGGTGGCGTGGCTGTCTCGTGGCTTGAAGGTGCTCACAAAAGATGCGTCCAGCTGCTTGCCGTCAAGTAGACACAGTGATGCTAAAGACATCGCAGATTTGAATGAAGTCCTAAGCAAATATATGACCTCAATAGACTGGAATCGAAGAAACCGGGGCGGCCTCAGCTTACAGCCTGAAAACCTGAGGCACCAAACGGGTCGTTGCGACGCCTTAGGCGACTCATCTTCCGTTATCGCCACTTTCCAGCCAATGGAGATTTTGATCCCTGTATGTGGTCTCGCATTTGGGGGCCGAGGAAATAAAGAGGTGATTCTCAACCTTGTCTTTTCGGACATCCCGTCGGCGGTTTGCTTAGGTAATCGCGTGGGCCCCTACGGCAGGATGCTAATGAGACCATTACTTACTATTCGTGAGGCCACCAGCGTCCAGCCGCGTTGGGATCACTGTTCTATCCCTCTCGGAAACTTGGCCAACGAAGTCTCAAGGGTCCAGTACCTGGATGCCTCCCATCTACGAATTGAGTAGGGTGACTGCCCAAGACACTTTCAGCGCGTTATCCTTCGCTGCTTCTAAATCACCTTCGTTCCTTTCTTCTTTGCAAGACGAGAACGCTCCTATTTTCTAATCCTGTATTACAAGCTTTGCACCCCTGTTCACTATGTCAGTTGAGAACTCTCATCCCATCAGACGAGCCAGACTGGACCAGGAAGTGACGCACATCTTTCGAACAGATCCCATCCGTGGAGAGGAGATGTTTGAGATAACGATTGCCGAGCTCCAAAACTTTTTCAGTATTGGGAAACTAACTGCCGCCGAATATACCGCTTTCTGTATTGAACGAATAAGAAAGGTCCGTACTTGCATAATCTAATCGTCAAAGCAGACTAGCTGAGAGTAAAACGAAGAATGTAGATCGATCCCTTCCTGGAGAGTGTAATAGAAGTGAATCCAGATGCGATCAGAATAGCATCGGATCTCGATGCTGAAAGGGAAAGCGGTAAAATCAGAAGCATACTACATGGAATTCCTGTCCTCGTCAAAGACGTGAGTTGATAAATGACGCATAAGGCAGATCGTTGGCTGATCAACTTGTTAGAATATAGCGACCGAGGACAAAATGCAGACAACGGCTGGCTCTTGGGCTTTGCTTGGCAGTAAAGTACCAAAGGACGCTTACGTGATCACAAAACTCCGTGAAGCGGGTGCGGTCATCCTTGGACATGCAAACATGAGTGAATGGGCCTCAGTAAGGTCGAAAATCTATTCCACGGGCTATTCCCCGAGGGGAGGCCAGGTCAGGAATCCTTTCAACCTTTCAAGCAGCCCTTGTCAGTCTATCATGCTCTAATTGTATAACGTTAGCAGCTTACGTTACGAAGTTGGATCCAGCGGGGGCTCAGCCGTTGCTGTTTCTTCGAATATAGTACCTCTGTCACTTGGCACAGAAACAGATACTTCGATTATTGGTCCTGCGCAGATCAATGGCGTTGTGGGCATTAAACCCACAGTCGGTCTTACATCCAGAGCTGGTGTGATTCCCATCTCCGAAAGCCTAGATACAGTCGGTACCTTTGGAAGAACGGTGCTGGATGCCGTTCACGGATTGAATGCCATTGTCGGGGAAGATGCCGACGATTCAGCTACTCAGAACAGGTGGACTGCACAAAAGTGCGACTACACGAGATTCATCTCCTCAAAGATCGACCTGAAAGGGGCGAAGTTTGGCCTCCCGATCAAACGATGTTGGGATTCGGTGCCCGACGACGAAAAAGAGGCAGCTTCAAAGGTCTTGGACGCTATCAAAGCCGCTGGAGCAGAAATCGTACCGGCTGATTTTCCCTGCGCCGAGGAGAGGATTCAGAAAGATGGTCTCTGGAACTGGTAATTCCCAAGCATTGGCAGGATCTCCAATATAATTACACAAATCTGACTCTACTAGGGAGTTGGGAGTACCTTCAGAGTCCGAATTCACAGTTGTTAAGGTAGAAGCGTATAATGGCATTAACAACTACCTTGCAAGCCTTTCTGATACGGATACCAAGAGACTTGACGATGTTGTGAGATACAACATCGAAAATGGAGGCACGGAAGGGGCCCGGCGCGGCGAGCACCCGGCGTTTCCAAGTGGTCAAGTGAGCCCAACCTCCACTACTGCTTCGACATTTCTGACTCTTCAAGGATAATTTGGAGGAAATCGTAAATCATAAGGGCCTAAAAGATGCGACCTACCATAATGCTTTGCAATTCATTCGGAAAAAGTCTCGCGACGAGGGCATTGATGCTGCCCTGCGCCACCGCAATGCCGAAGGAGAAGTGATTATTCTTGATGCCTTGATCTTATCTGACAGGAAGGGGGTTGGCCAACAAATGTCCGCGCAGGCAGGTGAGCTGTTTTATCGCAAGCAAAATCGCAAAGCTTGACTTCCACCAGGTTATCCAATCATAACCTTACCAGTTGGCTTAGATGCCGTCGGCATTCCCGTGGCAATTTCGCTACACCAGACAGCCTTTCATGAAGGGGCTCTAATTAAATGGGCTAGTGCAATCGAGGAGGTCCGGAATGAGGTGCTCGAATGGCGACCAACGCCCAAATACCATCTTTACCGTTCTAAAAATGTACCCATAGGTAGAAAGCACACGACGTAAAGTGTAACCACGTATAGCAGCTTGGATTGTGGCTCGCACTTCTGAGCTCAGGGACACATGGTAAAGTTTATAGCAGTCCATAACATATGATATCATGTCAAGCACAGTAAGAAAATGTTGTAGCCTTGGCCGAAGGCGGATCAGAGCAACAGGTGCGGAGAACACCCGGAGAAGCTCTATTTTCACTCTTATCGTAGACGCAGGACGATGTTAAATGGTTGGCGCTCTACTCTGATTACTGCCTTACTTTTGTTTTGTGTTGCTAAGCGATGGGCTGAGAAACAGCGTCCTTGCTGTATTCAGTTCTAGATCTTGAACGGAATGATGCACGCGCAGCATTTCAGCCTCGCATGTGAGAGCTGCCTTGCTTGGCTGTTCTTCCTGGTCTGAAGTTGACAAAAGTCGTCGCATCTATCTGCAAAGCTGCAACCGGAACTGTGCAATTAGTTGACTGACAGGATCACTATACTGCATCCTCTTTACCCCAAAATGAAATGAGCAGTCTCCAAGGGTCAAGTTTTGATGAGCTATCGCATGATAATCAGCTTTGTCGCGTATACATAAGAGACGACAAGTCCGGCCAAGAGTTCCACCCTTTGGACCCAATCTCTCTGACTAACGAATGTGACTTCCGCGCCTCGTTTGACACGGAGAGATATTCTGGCCGAAAGTTATTGACGCCGGATGTTGATGCGCTGAGACAATTCCTCACGGTACGGACCCGCTATAACCATCGATGTAATAAGTTGGACTATTCTAACCCAAGAAGACACGCTATCCGCAGCGCACTCGTTGGATGTATGTGAGTCGAGCTTTTGAGTACTTGACTCTCGTCTAATTCCAGCCCAGCAATGCAGTTGGATGGTCTAAGCCTATTCTCCATGTAACATGGACAGCTTCCTCTCTCATAAGCAGGAAACAGATTCTAAATAACCCAGGAAATTTCGTCGTTATGCTTGAAAGGACCCAGCTGTATTGATTCGAATGATGGATCACTCCAAACGCTCGGGGGACCAATCCAATCAACCAATCAAATAGAATGTAAGCCAATACACCATTCTCGTCAGTCTCCCGCTCACAAATAAGACATATGGCTGCAGACAGAGGCGTGGTTCGTTGGTCGACGTGTTCCTGCCTGGTCTTCCATGAGACCTGCGATCTTTCGCATGGTCTTGATATTGCCAAAGCACAACTGCGCCGGTAAGCCTGCGTCACGAGTGATATGATCAGACGTAGACACAATTGACGTCGGCTGTCAGGCACTTTGATTACGAACTTCACTGGGTCATTACCACTTGCTGAGGAATTCAGTGCACTTTGCACATCCCGGTTGCTTGAAACGCATCCTATGGGCAGGCAGGTGCTTGGTTGTGCTTGGCTTGCAGCATTTTCCATGATTAGAACCTTGGCTGAACAACTCGATTTTGCATTTGAGCTCTTCGATCCGTTGACCGCGGCAGCAGGGGTAAGTCTTGCAACTCCTTATAAGACCAAAGCTCTGATGACCCTCCGAGAACTAGTACACGAGAATACCCAGTCTTACAGAACTCCCGACCATAGTGGAAACTTCTGGTAATCTCGCTAAAATGGATCGATATCTCTCTGGATTGGAGGAAACGGTATCCTTCTTTATATCGGTTTTCAATTTGTCACAATCTGAATTGGGGATCGGAAGAGAGCAAGACCAATCGCCGCAATTTAGATCGCGCCGAACCCAGGGAAGGGCACAATTGGAGTCTCTGAAAGCTCAAAACAACATACTGCGGAAGCAACGACTCTGCCAAACACAAATTAAGCAGTTTGAAAATATTGTGCAAATGGTAGACACCTCCGATGTTTCCTTCTGGGCTTGCACTGATAAATTTCTAGGCTATCTCGTACAGTACGACCCAGACTACCCAGCGACTTAATGAAGGCCGAGAAATCGGCGAAAAACTTGCACGCATTGGGTTGTTTATCGCCTGTGTGACTGGCTTGGTTTCTCCCTTGGGGTTGCTCACAAGCTATTATGGTATGAATGTTCAGGAATTCACATCCGGGGGAAATGTCGCACTCTTCAGCTTCTGGCAGATTGGCTTCCCTATTTTACTTGCATGTGGATTAGCGTCTGCATTTGTGTTGCTATGGGCTTTTCACAAATCGTAAAGGCAATCAACCCTTGTATTATTGTTTGACAGCTATGAACTTCCTCACATGACAGCAAAGAAGATAAAATGAACAGTCAATGCGCCGATCACGGAGCTACCTATGCTTTTTGATGACTACACCATTGAGTGGGTTTCAAGTAAATCAATATCTTTGACCTTCCAAAGCCAGAAGTAGATCTTTTCTCCCCGGTGCAGCTCGCCTACAGCCTCGTCCTCGCCGCCCTACACAAACATCCTCAGCCTCTATTTCACATCTCCAACCTCCTCCCATGTCGGCACAGCGGAAGACAAAGAGTAAAAGAGTCAGGCGCCTACTGCGTATACTTCTCCCCCGTGCCCTTCTTCACCGCATCCCGCTCCCAGATGCGATCGATCCACTTCAGCACGTGCGGGAAAGCGCTCATCTCGTCCTTGGTAAAGCCGGTGCGCTCCCAGCCCTTCACCCAGGGCCAGGTGCCGATGTCGGCAACGCTGTACTTGCCCTTGCCCTTGCCGGCAAGGTAGTCGCGCGGCGAGCCCGTGTACTTGCCGGACAGGTGGATCTCGAGCACGCCGTAGACGCGCAGGGTCTCGTTGCGGAAGCGGGTGATGGCGTCTGGGTGCGGTGGTCAGGACGTGCTTCGAGGGAAAGTTGGGGAAGAATGGGAGGGGAAGAATGCGGGGAAGTGCCATGGATATGACAAAAATGGGAAGATTGATGGTAGGACAACAGCATTGAGCGGCTATGTGCCTTTTCGTTGTCTTGACGGCTGGAACTTGCGTTTGCTAGAAACATGAATTACTCATCAAAGAAACGAAGACTTACAAGGGATCTTCTCAGGCGCAGCCTTGGTGAAATGGTTCACTTGGCCTTGGTACGGAGCTCCAGATCTAGACATTCTCTTCAGCAAAAAATTTCATTGAGGGCCAAAATGCACTGCTTCTTACCCATGCCAGAAGAACAGCCACTGCAGGGTCTGCGACCGCTCAAACTCGTCCTTGAACCCGAACCGGTCCTCCTTGTCGAATTCCTTGAGCAAGTACAACAGCTCAGCCGACGTTTCCATCACAGGGAACGGCGGCTTCTGCGTGTTGTCGACAAGAATGGGGATACGTCCGTTGGGGTCGAGGCGAAGGAACCATTCCTTCTTCTGCTCGTTGGTCGAGATGTTGATTAGCGTCGTCGTCCACTGCGTGCCGTAGACGGCGGCGAGCTCTTCGAGCAGGATCTGGACTTTCTGGCCATTGGGACTGCGAAAATTTGAGTAGGTAGTTGAGATGGGGTTTCTTGTGCACGTGAGATCATGACTGACGTGTTTTGCGTGACCAAGTGCAGTCCCTTGGCGTTCTTGACGTCCTCAGGCGTCTCGGCAATGTAGAGATGGTCTCCGGCGTCAGCCATAATTGGGATGCTCAAAAAATCAAATGCAGCAAAGCTTGAAAGATTATCTTCTGAGCCTAAAGGAACGAGATCTGAGATCAAGGCAGTATTCAGGTCTTATATGTGTGGTGCACGCCAGCTGCTGCCCCTCCATCCCACCTTGCGTGCTCGCGGGGATGGAATGATTGCATTAGTAATTCACGGGCTCACCATGCCCGTGCCCGCAGCTGGCTTGCACGTCAGTACTGTTGCTCAGGCATCCGTCACTCGCTGATGATCCAATCAATGCCACATTTTGTGCACAGGGTTTCAGCCTGGCGGATCAGTACCCAGTTGGGGTTTCGTCACTAATCAGTTCGCTTCCTTCATAGCACGGTAACTGATCAAGCAACCGTTCCTGGTGATCAGACTTCTTGCGGCAATGCCTTCTATTGCAATACGAAACAAGTCGAGTCACAATGCAGCGCTAGCTGGATCCTACAATTACAGAACATGCTCGCCACGCTTCGGAAGAAAGCTGACTCTATACCTTTGATGTCAAAGTCGGTGAAGCCCCGTACCTTATCCCCGAGCTTCTGCATTAATCTTGCCAATCCGGATTCTGTCAGTCGAACATTAGTGATCCAGTTTCAAATCCAAAAAAATATGATGATGATGTGCATGTTCATACCTTTCGCAGTATCACCAGTCCCTCCAAGGTACTCGCCAAGCTAAGATATTTCTCATCCTCTAATTCCGCCCGTTCCCCATACCCCAGCAGCACAGGCGTGCTCTGCGTCTGCCATCCAGTAATCGTCTTGGGCCGCCCCGCCTGCCCGACCACGTCGACAGCCTGACCCACACGAACGTTGACCTGCAGCGGCTTGAGATTCTCATCCAGCGTGACTAGAAACCGGGGTTGTATCGCCACGGTCAAGAAGTACAGCAGCGCGTGGCTATCGCCGAGCACAAACTGCTTGGCATCAATAAGGGAAACGAGCACGGTGAGCAGACCAGACGCGGCGACGCGCGACAGCACGCCACGGTCCGTGTGGAAGGGGTTCAGCGTCAGCGTGCCCTTGCCCATGTGCAGCAGGCCCTGCGCGATGCGCACCATGAAGAGCGCGCCCGGGTCGCGGTGGTAGTACGACGCGAGCTGGCGCAGGAGCTGGGCGAGGCGGGCGTTGTTGGTGCCGGCGCCGAGCAGGCCCATGGCGAAGATGGCGTTGACAGCGACGTCGTTGTCATTGTCGTGCGAGTAGCGCGACAGCGTGTCGTACACCTTCATCTGCGGGTTCGACGGCGAGATGAGGCCCAGGGCGAGCGGCACGGCTTTGCGGATGTTCGCCTCGCCGTAGTGCATCAGGTGCCCGAATTGCCGTAGGATCATTTCTTGCCCGACTTCCTCGCCCATGGCGATGAGCGAGATGCCGAGCACGGCGTAGGCTTGGAGCATCTCGTCTCCCTTCTTCTCTTCGTCCGACTCCTCGATGTGCTCGTTGCAGATGTGGAGCAGCTGCTGAACCTTCAGGACAGCACCCGTTCCAGCCCAGGCACAGACATCGCAGAGGACCGATGATGGTTTCGACATGGGGTGATCAATGGCTTTGAGAGTTTCGAGAATGACATCGACTTCTTCTTGCTGACCGAAGTAGAGAAGCGCCAGGCCGAGCGCCATGAACCGGGTCCATTTATCCTTGAGCTGGGACTTGCGCTCGTCATCGAGGAATGTTTGGATAATTGCGGAGCTCACATCACTCTGAGCCGATCCGATGAAGATCATACCCAAGGATAGGGCTGCCAGGGCAGATGTGTGCATGTCGAGAGAGGTATCAGTGACGGCGGGGAGGAGGAAGTCGAGCAAAGTCTCATTTTGCGAGCCAGCATATGACAGGCCAAGACCCATGATACACGCAGTCCGTATTTGGGGGCTCTTGCTGTTGAGATTTTCGATGCCACCAAGCAGTGCCATGGCAGGATCCGACTCTGACCGAACACCAGCGTTGACGATTCCTGTCGCCAGTAAAGCACCAGCTTTAATATTATCCTCTACGTCGTATGTGTATTTGTCGATCTTGTCCAGACCAGATTCAATGTCCCATTGTAGAAGCATGCCGAGTGAAGCCGTTGTTGACATCATACCGTCGTCTTTAGTCTTCCATACCCAGCTGTTCTTGGCATCATCCACCAACATCATCTTGTCTTGCCCGAAACCAGCATTGACAAATGCATTCACAAATGCGCTTGCAAGATTGTGTCTTGCCGAATCCGTGTTTGTCAAGCCTGCCGTTCTGCTGCTCTCTAAATGACTCTTGTAGATATCTTCCGGGACTTTGGGCTCCAGAATGTTCAGTTCTTTGCCTAAATGTTGAAAGTATTCGGATAATTTGGTGTTATTGAGGCACTCGGCTAACTCGGTGTCTTCTTGCCAGTCTTCAGGTAGGTCAAAGTGTATTCGTTGTCGTGCCATCTGAAATGCCATCTGCTTGAGCATTGCCTTATCTTTTGTAGCGAAGAGTGTGTCTCGGATAATGTCAGGCCGTTCAGGGCCATACAGCCGTATTGCCAGCGTCATTGCCTGGGTATGCTGCCCGTATTTCATGTACATGTTCCATGCAGATGTGAGGAATCGGTCATTATCGGGATATGTTAGCAATGGAACCATGCTGGGACTCGTTAGAACGCAGGAGCCATTTTAAGCAGAGGATGCTACTGCCTTACCTAACCATGTATAAGCAGACTCGGCTGTAATTGTTTTCGTCCACATATTTCTCAATCTCGTTAATCATCTCCAAGTCGCTCAAAATATCTACGGCATCGGCTTCGGCATTGTGGCTGAGGAAGAACGGAACGAACGAAAGTGCAAGATCCTTGATGTCTTCGGCGTCCTTATCTTCGTCCAGCCGCTTGTTGTATTCTTGTCCTATCTCAAGCGCAAGGTGTCGGATATATTCGTGACCCCACGAGCCAAGGTCTTGAGAAGGCGATAAAAGTCGATACTTGAGCGAGTCTAATCGATTTTCGTCCGAGTATGTCATGCCAAGAACAGAGAGCATGTCCGCCAGCGATACCTGAATCATAAGATCAGCCAGCATGAACTGGGCCAGTAGCGCTGCCCGCAAACCTTGTCCTCTCCCTGCGGCCATGAGTCGTAAAGCTTCTCTAGCTCCTCGTAATGCGGTCGGAGAAACTTAAGTGGTTTGGGAACGGCGGTCATGGAAGAAGTCGAAGTCTTGATGAACGTCTTGATCTGCTCCAAAGCGGGCTTGTAAAGATTTTTATCCAAACCCTGTAAATCATCTGAGCGCCTGGATTGAGAGGAAGAGTCTGTCATGATTGACATTACCTGTAATCGTTCTACAAGCATGTCGAGATCATCCTTCAGCTTCTGATCCTCTTCGTTGAGCTCCTCCTCGGGCAGGTCGAGCTTCTCTCCATCTTTTTTGACCTCGCCATCTCTTGGTGTATCTGGCACATCCTTGGAAGCACCATTTACCTTGCCAGCGTCCTTTGAGTCGCTGGCCTTGCCTTTTCCCTTCTCTGCGGACGTCGGTTTCCCATCGTCCTGGGCCATTCTATGAACAGGCCGCTGTGTACTTCGATGTGATCCTTCGAAAGTGCAATGCGACACGAGTTACAAGACGTCTCGGAAGAAGAGTAGAGAATGTTTGAGAGGCTTGTTGTGAGATGATGGTATAGACGCGTTGGAGCTGGTTGAAGGCGGACCGGGGAGCTCTCGGAGGCAAATGCGGTCAAGGTTTGGCGGCGAAACATTTGTTTCATACGATCTCGAACATTCAACTAAAGCTCCGGCAACCTTTCCATTTGATTACAAGCCTTCAAAATGAAACTCGATACTCGAGCTATTCGCTATCTGACGGACGAGGACTGGCGCGTTCTTACTGCGGTACTGCTTCCCCCAGCCCTTCGTCTTTGGTACCAACAACTAATCACACGCCCGTTCCAGGTCGAAATGGGTAGCCGCAACCATACACTCGTCCCCACTTCTCTCATTGTCCAAATCGCCGGCCTCCGCAGCGCTGGTGGTGTTCACAAATCCATCTCCGTCCTCGCCAAGGCCGGCCTGATCGCCAAAATGAAGAATGCGAAATACGATGGCTACCGACTTACTTATGGCGGTCTTGATTACCTTGCATTGCGCACCTTATGCAAGGGTCTCTGGGTCTACAGCGTAGGAAATCAGATTGGCGTTGGCAAAGAGAGCGACATTTACGTCGTTGCGAACGAGCAAGGCAAGAACTATGTGCTCAAGATCCACCGGCTGGGGAGGATTAGCTTCCGAACGGTCAAGGCGAACCGGGACTACCTCAGGAACCGATCAAGTGGGAGCTGGATGTACATGAGTCGACTGGCAGCCATGAAGGAGTTTGCCTTCATGCGTGCTCTAAGTCAGAATGGTTTCCGAGTGCCAGAGCCCGTGACGCAGAATCGACATACGGTAGTAATGGAGTTTGTGGATGCATTTCCACTAAGGCAAATAAGTGAGGTGCCGGATCCAGCACAGCTGTATGACGAGCTTATAGAGATGATAATAAGTCTGGCGCGAGTGGGGTTGATCCACGGAGATTTTAACGAATTCAATATTCTAATCAAACAAGAGCAAGCGCCCAAGACAGATGACAAAGGGCATGAGCTTGGAGGGTCAGAAGATATACCATCAGATCTGCAGCTGTCAGAACCATCCAATTCCGGTGGCCTAAAGTTAACACCAGTCCTTATCGACTTTCCCCAGATGCTGTCCATCGACCACGCAAATGCCGAGTCATATTTTGACCGTGATGTTGCATGTGTCAAGCGATTTTTCCAGCGACGCTTTGGCTTCACGAGCGACGAGCCTGGCCCCTTCTTCGCAGATGCCATCAAGGACGTCCGAAAGGGGAGCGAAAAGCGACTAGATGTTGAAGTAGAGGCAACTGGTTTTTCGAAGAAAATGGCAAAAGAACTCGATGCGTATATGCGAGAAGTCGGATCCGGTGGCCATGGAGGGTCTCCAGAAGAGGAGAATGGCGGCGGTATCGATGAGGCGATCGAACAGGATGTTGCTGATGAGCATGAAGCTTCTAGCATGAGCGAAGCACATGCCATCCAGGACCAAACTACTCTCGAGGCAACTTTTGAGCCTTTGCACGATCCAGTGGCAGCCGACCTTGAAGGCCTAGACCTAAAAGATGACCAGCCCGACACATTTGAAGACTGGGGCAGACCCATAAAGACGACGCAAGAT
The DNA here is from genome assembly GCA_021031095.1 of Bathelium albidoporum. NCBI lineage: Eukaryota > Fungi > Ascomycota > Dothideomycetes > Trypetheliales > Trypetheliaceae > Bathelium > Bathelium albidoporum. Next base: position 107,716 of record JAGFVP010000055.1, read on the forward strand.
CCGCGTGTTACCAAGAAAGCAGCAGGTTGGTTGATATGAGACTGGTCTTTCTAACTACATGCACTCGCTCCAAGTATACATTAATACCCCGGTCACTCTATCCATGTGTACTCGGACTCGAAATCAAGCAGACAGCCACCCGAAATTGAGTCGACGCCTCCGCTGTATGCGCGAGAAACCCAGACAGAAGTTTAGAGCAATGCCCCAGCACGCGTATTATCTCAAATGCTTTTGATCCCTTGTCATGACATTTACAGCGGCACGTCTTCTGCTATCTCCGTCGCACCTTCCCTGGCTGCGGTAATGATCACGTCTCCCAACGTGCAGGTCGCAAAGCCTGCCTCGCAGTAGGTAAAGTAATATTCCCATTTTCTTCTAAATGTCTCAACCTCAGCTTTGCTCATGCCTGCCTTGCTCTTCCCTTCCCTTCTTCTTGTTCCATCCCCAATATATCCGTCAACTTCGGTTGGTTCTGGCACGGTGTCTTGTAGTAACGCAGGCTTGACTTCCGCATCGAAATTGCGCATGAAATTCTGCTTCCAAAGACGCAATGTCTTGGCATAGTGGGGGCCTATGTTTTCGATGCTGTTCACAATGAGCTGGTTTCGCGACCCTGTGGTAATCGCAGCAACGAGTTGAGAGACTGTTGGCAGATGGCCACCGGGGAAAATGTAACGTCGGATGAAATCGTCCGAGCGCGCGTATGCTTCGTATCTCTACAAGATTCGTTTCAATTAGAGTCGCGGAGCGCATGGGTTCATGTCGGCCAACTTACCATTTCGGGCATCGTTATGCACTGAAAAACGGCGATTCCGCCCTCTCTCTTAAGCAGTCGATCTACGCATTCAAAATATGTATTGAGGAATTCCCTGCCTACCGCCTCCAACATCTCAATGCTGACGAGCTTGTCAAATTTCTGTTGCTCGTTTTGTGGTGCTTTCATCGCACGGTAATCGCACAACAGCACTTGGATCCTCTTCTGCAATCCAGCATCTCGTATTCGTTGTTCTGCTAGCGCTTTTTGCTCTATGCTGAGAGTCAAACTAGTCACGCGACACCCAGTCTGTTGGACTGCCATGATCGCAAGGCTTCCCCAGCCAGTACCAATCTCGAGGACGTGGTCTGTGCTCTTGATCTTGGCGTTACTGATGAAGCGTCGTAGCTTGCGATGCTGCGCTTCTTCAAGCGACTCGGCAGCGCATGACGGGTCGGCGGCGGAACGCCAGATGGGACAGGAGTACGTCATGTCTGGCGAAAGGAAAGCAGCAAACATGGCGTTACTGATGTCATAATGCGCAGCAATGTTGAGGCGGGCATTGGAGAGCGTGTTGGTCGCCCGGAGGAGACCAACTATACTAGTGGAAAGAGAAGAGGTGATGGTCGTGCCATTGGAGAGGTATGGGCGGTTCAAGATGAAGATCTTGAAGAAGGATGTCAGATCTGGACAGGAAAATTCCCCCAACATGTAGCTTTCGGCGAAACCCTAGACAGCAATCAAAATCAGAGGCTGACCGCTGGTCGTTCTTGGCGCTGGAAGTACCATGTCTGCAAAGAGCAACAGTCGGACCCAAAAAGTTTCATTGTGTATCTGAAGCTCCGTTCGTGGACTAGCTTTCTCTTTGGGAGTCCCATGATTCCCGCCACAAACAATGAGCTCCCCGTGCTCATCTGTCACGATTAATTGGCCGATGTGGATGTTCTTGAGCAAAGAGAGGATGGCGCTGCGTGACAGGTGTACAAGCGGACCCCACGTCCAGGTGCCTGCATACTGTCGCAGCGCGTTGAGGCGCGCAACAAACGGGGCAGAGATGCTCAACATTCAAGCTGCCTCGTTCTGGAGTGCGGGCTCCAGAAGAACATGGTACAAACAAGAAGGAAAAAAACCCCCGAGCGGAAAGAGCAGAGGCGCGACAGCAATTTAGCACCCAGACTTCAACGCCAGCCACAAATCACGACGAGCTCCGGCGGGCAAAATGCTGCAAAAGGGAACGGTGATGCGACAAAGGATGTAGCGAATTCCAAAGCACAGTGGGGCAATTGCTTTCCCGCCGGCTCTCGGTGCATTTGTGCCGTACACTACTCGAAAGGCCAGCAAAAGCTGGCACCTTTCTTGCCCGTCCTAGGGTAATGAGCGCATCCGGCACACGCTCTCCGGCGCATCCATGACGTCGAGACCATCTCAATCCGTCGCCAGTTTCGCCCTGCGCATTGTCGCTGGCACGGACGAACTTTCGGGCCCGCGCCTCCGTTCCAAAACGGGCCCTTGCATGATGGAGGGGCAGCCGGCATGACCATCGCGCTCGCTCACCGAGCCGTGGAAACGGGTGGTGTGGTGTCTTTCTTCGTCAGATCGACCTCCATTTAAGGTTATCTCCGACCTCGGCTACGCGTATGCAGGGGCCTCTCGACGCGTCGCTCGGCATGTCCTCTCGCGTTGTTTGTTCTTTCTGTGACGATATTCGAGTCGGATTGAATCACCACAATTATGCTAGCTATCAAGGCTGCTCCTGATGGTGCTAGCAAATGTACACCGAATCTGTTGCCGTGTCGCATCAACCACAATGGCGCGATAGACGCCAAGAAGAGATACTGGAATCCAGAAACTGATTCTGGTGAGTCGGCTTACAACTGCCTTCAATTTCTATGTTGACTTGGCCTAGATGGCAAACCAATAGTGTACTTTAGAGGCCGTAAGCTACGCGGGAGACAGGTCAAGCTGCCTGAGGATTATCAAGGTTGCCTTCAATGCCCGATGCCATCATCAACTTAGCTCACAGCAATCAGGAGCAATCTTGACAAAGACCGACAAGCTTGTGCCAACACAGCAAGCACATATGCCAGCTTTAGATCTCGATGAACTGGAACCAGATGAAGAGGAAGATGCACCAGAAGATGTCAAAATTGCCGATGTGTCAAGAATATTTGACGACTTCGTAGTCTGGGAGCATGATTCGCTTCCAGATTCTGCCAGTGACCCTCATATAAAAGGGATTGAGGAGTGGATAGGGTTTGCAGAGAAGGTATTCTTGAAAATTGAATTCGTAAAAATCTTGGGCCCGTGCTTACGCGTTAGAACCAGATGCATGGTCACCTATCACCAACCAAACCAGCCAACAAAGAGTGTCAAGGTTCTTGACGATAGCGGTGCATGGATCTGAGCCCTGGCGATGACTGATGTATGATATTCACGAGTAGTTCCTGCATCTGGTGGCGTTCGGCATGAGCGCAATGCTTTTAGTTTCTTCGACAGCTACCGACGCCAAACCACGTTCTCTCTGTTTAGCTGACCTTTGCCTCTTTCGCCTCTGCTGACTCCTTGTGCTCCTTGTGCTCCTTGTCCCATTGCCTTTGCTCGCCTAGGAATTCTTCTTTGAGCCGTTGGTACGCTTCGTGCTTCTTGCACTTCTCCAAGACCTCGCGGAATATCCTGCTCGACTCCTCTTTCTCTCTCCTGCCTAGATGGTCCTTCCTCTCCAACTCCTTCCCACTAGCCTTGTCGTATTTTCTGCCCCCCTTGTGGTTCGCGTATCGCTTTGCCCGTGTCATACCCATCTGAATAAACTTTCGAGACATGTCCATGCCGACGAAATCGCCTTCCTTGCCGTATTGAAGAAATTTGTCGTAAAGGGTAGATGATGAGTCGCGTGCTGTTGATGGATTCTTAAATTTCCAATGCGGTAGAAGAGCAGACTTGTACGGCTCAAAGGTCAGGACGCCTTGTTCCCCTCGAGCGATGCGATAGCTCATGCGGAGGGTTTTATCGCTGACAGCTGGTGAATTGGCCATACTAACGGCGAACTTTTGCAAACGGAAAGAGGTGTGGTAGTTGAGAGACCGCTCACATCGTGGCGGTTTCGTCCGCACCTATGTCAGCACGTACTGGAGATAGAAGGCGTCAATGAAACTCATAGAGATTGAAGTTGTGCAAGCTGGCGTATCATGTGTTCAGATAGATTCCAGAACATGGGGGGAAAGCTTTGGTATTGTATCGCGGGATTCACTCTTCTCCCAACACCCAATCTGGCTAGCCGGGTCAGCACAATTCTGTCGCCTTATCCACCCCCTAATTTCACGCACCGGAAATAAAACTATCTCTCTCAAGTGTCATCTACCTTCAGCGTCTAGATACATACTAACGCATTCAGATTTTGCTTAAATAAGCATTGCAGAATCAGGTGCTTTGAGTGCTGGCTCAACCTCGACTTAGTGTCTGCTCAAGCTTACTGGCTTCTACGTGGCGCTGGGAAATGAATAACACCACCTGCCTTTACAATCTAATTTCAGCTAATTCAAGTCAAAAATTTTGTTTCTTGTTATTTACCGCTATTTCTTAAGATGCTAATGTATAGAAATATTAAAATTTAAGCACTATATTAGCAGGTTACGAAGGCAGGTGGTAGTGATCATTCGTTTTCGGTCTGTGTCAAAATCGGACATTTCCCGGCGCCACGTAGACCTTACAGAGGTAACTCAGTATCCAATCAGGGCGCTTTACCTCTTGCTCATTCATGCTTAGTTCAATTTTCGGGTGCCATTGTGAACTGACTTGCAAAAACATACCGATCATTGTTATTCGAAACAAGCCTGTAAAAGTTGTGCGACGGGTCTCCAATTACGAGATCCATATTCCCAAAATTTGGAAATGGACCATCTATGTTGAGGTGTCTCAAGATGATGACGATACGATAAAGTTACATATCTCAGGATGATATATGTCTTCGAATCAAATCTTCTGGGACAAAAGTAATTTCCGAGATGATGTATAGGGACGAAGGATAGGCATGCTAGGACAAGTATCTCGGAACAGAATAAGTTCTGTGGCAGCCCTGCAACAAAAGATGTCCTGGTACAGTATCCCTGGGACAAGAATCCTCTTGGGACAGTGGTCTGGGAACAGGAGAACCAGCCGGATCTCTTTTTGCGATCCAGCTCAGTCTTGATTAATGACTGCTTGCGTGTTTCATTTTCGGCTCAAGTTGTTTTGCCTGTTATCGCTTATATCAAGCTGCTGAACCTTTTGCCCGGCCATCTTTAAGCTATTTAGTGTGTTGTCAAGCCACTTAATCAGTTGGGCTGGCAGTCGCTGGGCTGGAAAGAGGCTACACGAGGTTTTATTGGTTACCTTGATACACTTCCATGCATGCGCATGTATCTCGGAGCTGGCTCTGTGAGAATTCGGCCTCTTCGCTATCGTTGACCTTGTCACTACCCTACAGCGCAGGATAATACAAGATAACAACCCATTCTCTTCAATATCTCTACCTGTGCTAAAATCTCCGAGATGAGTTTCGGATTCAGTGTGGGCAACTTTTTGGCGGTAATCCAAACGGCTAACAAGACCAGAAAAGACTACATAGACGCTCCCACTGAGTTCAAAGGTGCATTAGATGTGTAAGTAGCTATCACGCAGGCCGGCTCGTTACTGATGCATATGTTTAGAGTTCGAAGCCTCTCAATTGTCCTCCAAGACGCCGAAGTAGCCGCATCGGGACAAGGTCTTAGCTCCAAAGAGGAGACAGAACTGCAGACTATCTGCCACGGTTGTCAGAATATCCTTGGCGAGTTAGACCACACATTGAGCAAGTACTGTGAGCTAGGATCGCGACAAGCAGGTATTGGCTGCGAGGCGAAAAGGGAGTGGAAGCAACTATCTCTAGAGCCCGAAGACATTCGCAATCTCGAGAATCGTGTCAGCGTAAACATCAACATCGATCTGCTGAGTGCCTTCATAATACGGTGCCCCAGAGATGACACGATCAAAATCAGAGATAATGCGACCGAAATAGTGCGCTATCAGGAAAGCCAAGAACAACGGGCAATTAATCGAGAAGAGCAAGGGATTCTTGAGTGATTAAGCCCCGTCGACTACTTCTATGAACAGAACACCTTCGTCAAACAACGGCAGCCTGGCACGGGACAGTGGCTCCTACATTCAATGGAGTTCAAAAGCTGGATAACAACCAACAAACGGACACTTTTTTGCCCGGACATTCCCGGAGCCGGGAAGACAATTTCATCATCAATTGTGGTTGAAGAGCTTTCTACACGCTTCCAATATGACGATAGCACTACTGTTGCGTACATATACTGCAGCTTCAAGCGATAAAACGAACAAACTTTAGAAGCTTTACTCGCAAGTCTACTTAAGCGGCTGGCTGAAGGTAGAGCATCTCTATCAAAGAGTGTTAAGTCCCTCTATGACCAGCACAAAGCTGAGAAGACTCGGCCCTCAGCAGACGACATCTCAGCAGTCCTTCAATCTGTAGCCGCTGACTATTCGAAAGTTTTCATTATTATCGACGCACTAGACGAATGCCGGGTACAAGATAACTACCAAAAGGAAATGCTTTCAAAGCTGTTTGACCTCCAAGCCAAGTGTGCGATGAAACTTTTCACTACATCAATATGGATTCCAGAAATCGTTGAAGCATTTGAGCAAGACCTGTCATTGGAAATCCGCGCTCATGAGCAAGATGTGAGGAAGTATATTGATGTACGCATTTCTCATCTACTATCTTTTGTGCAAAAGAGATTTGCAGCAAGAAATCAAGCGGGAGATAGTCAAGACCGTCGATGGCATGTATGTGCAATTCCGCTGCACGCATCATTAGTAACGCACTAAGTTTGGCAGGTTTTTACTTGCCCAGCTGCATCTAGATTCTTTGATTGGAAAGACATCCGTTAGAGCTATTCAATCTGCATTGAGAATGCTGCCTGCTGGCTCTGAAGCATACAATTATGCATACGAGGCCGCTATGGAGCGAGTTGAAGGACAACTGTCTGATCAGAAAGAACTTGCTAAGCAAGTTCTATTAACTTGCGCTGAAAGGCCATTGACTACAGAAGAACTTCAGCACGCTCTTGCCGTTGAAGTTGACGAAGCGGAATTGCACGAAGAAAAATATTTCATCGATCGAGGACATCGTTTCCGTATGTGCTGAATTGGTTGCCGTTGACGAAGGAAGTCATATCATCAGGCTGGTTCATTACACAACACAGAAATACTTTGCACGAACCCAAGAACGATAGTTTCCAACCGCAGAAGCTGACATCACGTTGATTTGTGTGGCATACCTTTCATTTGATGTCTTTGGAAGCGGATTTTGTCCCACAGATCCTCTTCTCGAGAAGCGGCTGCGACCTAACCCACTGTACGATTACACTGCATATTTGAGGCCAGCATGCTTGCCAGGTGTCGAATCTACACTCAAAAGTCGTTGAGTTTCTACGATGTACGACCCATGTAGAAGCAGCAGTTCAAGTAATGCTGGCCCGCAAGTCCTTCTGGGGGGAAAGAGAACTACAGTCAGACAGGGTACATGATGGGGCTGCATTTAGCTGCGTACTTTAGAGTTACAGAAGCCGTTGCAGAAATTCTTCAGCCTTCTAATGCTGACTTATGCGACACTGCATCCGGTCGGATGCAGATTTCGCATGCTGCTGAGAGAGGGCACGAAGCCATCGCCGGGTTACTGCTTGATACAGGCAAAGCCAATATTAACTCAAAAGATGATGACGGTCGAACACCCCTTTCGCAGGCGGCTGAAAGGGGGCATGAAGCTGTTGTCAGATTTCTGCTTGATACAGGCAAAGCTGACGTCGATTCAGAAGATTCTCAATGCGGCCGAACACCACTGTCGTGGGCCGCTAGATACGGGCACGAAGCTATTGTTAGATTGCTGCTTGATAGAGGCAAAGTTGACATCGATCCAAAAGATTCTCTGCGCGGCCGAACACCACTGTCATGGGCCGCTAAGAACGGGCACGAAGCTATTGTCAGATTGCTGCTTGATACAGGGAAAGTCAATCTCAATTCAAAAGATCAATGGGGTCAAACGCCATCATCACTCGCCAAAGAAGAAAGGCACGAAGCAGTCGTCAAAATGCTACTCGACACGGCTTGATTAACGTCTCAACCACCTTCCCACCCACAATCTCCTTCTCCGGCGTTCTTTCATATCGATCACGACAAGCTGGAATAAATATCCTTTGAAAGTGATCTGACCCTTCATTCAGAGTTGGCCAATACATAGTGCTCACCGCATTGAGCAATTGCGAAGGACGAAAGTACGTTAAATCGACTGCTTATTGATAAGCTCGTGAATTTCACTGATTTCCAGACAGTTACAGATGATGCATTCCAGACAGCGTATGTACGTCAAAAATATGGAATGATCAAAAAGAACTGTGGATTAATGTCCTCGTCATAGTATGAACAAATTAGGTACGCAGGGATGCTCAGATCTGAAAGAGTCTATTTATGAATACTTACCTGGGTAGCACGGCCATGTTTCAGGGCAACTTACAGAATAGTCATGACTCAGCTCGTAGAACCATTACTCAAGCATGTAAACGAATGTAGTATCAAGTAAATTGGGCTGCCGCGTACAAGTTTGCTGGTACTGGGACAAAGATTAGCCTCTTAGACGAGACCTAAACGAAGGTGATACGCTCAAAAGTCGCACAGCACTTATAGAATTTATTCCCACTCAGTACACGACACGACGCGAAAAGACACTGAATGTCAGTAAATTGGGACATTATCTCTCAGTAGAAATGTATGGAAGATCGCTCGTTCTCTTATCTCAAACGTATACTCTGCATCGAAACTTCGAATGATAGTGAAGAATGGTATTTGACGCGATTGGTAAATGATTACACGTACAGCTTCTTCTGCCACGTAAGAAGCTTTTGGGTCAAGAAAGGTAGCACTTACAAGGATTGTAATAACAAGGAACCAGAATTAGAAGTGGCAGTAAACTCAAAATCTATTATGTTGGAAAGCAGACAGTCTGAGGTCACAAGTAATGTGACTTGCAGTTGTACTAGTTGATGGAACATGAAAAGTTGGTGAAAGCTTGTAGATTGAGCTATGGAGGTGGTGCTGCATATATAAAGGTTCAGCTGAGGCTGAACAGCAGCAGCACCTGACCCTGTGCACGGTGCTCTGGCTGCCTGTAAGAATCAATTAGGCGAATCAGCTTGAAACAGCTGAATCTTGTATTCTGTCACTAAATGTTATTGTATCTAGGTGAAGCTGTGAAGGTGAGGCTGGTGAGCTGTTGAAGTAATAGACTGCTGTCACGTGCTTGTGTGTGGTGCCTGCCTGCCCTAACATTATGTAACGACAGCGCTGGCGCTATGACTCTATCATTGTTATTTAGCGTCTCCAGATGGTAGTTAATCGTGGCTTCAATGAGCACGGCGGCGCATCATCTTGCCGCTCAAGCTGTGCAAGGCACCCAGCAGCGCTTTGTCGTCATCAGTGTCGGTCAACAAAGCGCTCTTGCTCAAAGCGGTAGCGTTAGGGAAAAGTCGTGTCCAGGGCGTATTCGATACGAATGGAGCCGATTCCGATTGACAAATCGTTCCCTCCAGCGGCAGCTCTCCAGTCTGGAAGTACATTCGGATGGTCTTGGCCGTGCAGAGCGAAGGATCTTTGAGGAATGTATGACCGTAGCCATTATGCTACAGCACGACACTTCCTTCGAAGCTTGCGCTCATGTTCCGTGCCGCAACCGGTAGCGTGACTGGATCATAAGTATTGCCGACGAAAAGGATAGGATTCTTGGTTCGCTCCTGGAAGTCGCCAGAGTAGCGCTCTTTGGCGTTGAAGCGCCAGTGTGCACAGCTGGTCAGATAGAGTGTAGCTATCTCCCCAAAAGCTTCGATCTTCGAAATCTTGGATCAGCTGCTCGAACTTTTGTGAATCATCAGTTTTTTGCGCTAAATCGCCACATCCGATTGCGGCAAGAGAATCGCTTAGCACTGACTTGGTCGGGAAGACGGGCGAACTTTCGCCTAGTTTGGCTGCTGTAGTGTCAAAACCTGCGAGATCTCCGGTGAGAAGTTGGTGGAGGGCAGTAGCTAGGGTTGGCCAATTCGGCATGGGCGTACAGAGAGTTGAGAATGAGGTCCTCCACAAGAGCGTAACTGATCTCTTGTATTCCTAAAGTTTGCGGTTGGGTCTTTAAGGTCTCCAGCAGTTGCACAATTTTGACATTTAGTGACGCTGCGGTGCTACCATCGCTTGCCAAAGGGCATTGCTGAGGAGCAGCCACGCAGCTTAACACAAAGTCGCTACAAACGACCTCGGTGTTTACACTCGAAGAGTATTGTCTAAAATCCCGTCAGCTCAATTATCAACATGTCTGCTAAGTGCGAAAAACTGCCCGGCTGACACTGCAGAGCCCCGCATGAGAAGAAAGGATATATACTTGCACGCCGTTGTAGTATTCTTGGGATTTGACAACTCCATCCAGTACCACCTTACCCATTCTGTCCGGAAACATCGTAGCAACTGTACCTCCCAAAGTCGTTCCATATGAAAAGCCCCGGTAGTTAAGCGACGAGCCTTCTTGTAGTGCATCAACTCCTTGCATCATATCTCGGACAATAAAAGCTATTCCAACAAGATCTCCGAACTTTTGAATGTTTTCTTGGCACGAATCAGCATATATTTGGTATCCTGCAAGAAGCGTTCCTATGGCAGTGCCTGATGAGCCTGCAAGAAGGCTGGCCTAGGGGTTATTGAGAGTACTTGGCCTGCCAAATTGACCTCATGCTCGAATCCGGGAAGCATGAAACTGGAAGGGTCGCTCCAACACCCCTAGAGTCGAAGCCGATCAAGTCATAATCACGCCCAGTAACGGCGAGATATACGTCTCCGCCGTTGGCAGCAGCGTCGCGACCAGAACCTCCAGGACCCCCAGGGTTGAATAATACATAGCCCTTCATAGGTGGTTTGGTAACAGGTAATTTGACTAGATTTAGTTGCAGCGTGTTATTTCGTAGTCTTGTTAGTACATCCGCTATTCGGAGACATCCTGGAGCGGGCGACGCGGACATGCTGTCGAACTTTCGGCTGTATAATCGAGAAGAACCTTGAGGATCCCACACTGATATATGGCAGTAGGAAGCTGCCTGTTCGTTGGTATATGTACCGATGACATGATAGTCTCCTCAAATATCACAGTGCCATTCAAACAGTATGGGTCTCAGTTGATTGAATCACTAGTAGACGGATATGCTGACATAGGCGTGCTACCAAGCAGTGACAAAAAAAGAGAGGACCTCGGTGCCATTGCTATGATAGAGCAAACTTGATTGAGGAGGAAGGCCAAACGAACAATGAAAAAAGCGAACAGAGAGATGAGCCAAAGAGTTGACCGGAAAAGATGATAAGGTATGTGTCAATCAGACCGCTGGAAAACGGATGAGGGTCCCAAGAAGTCATGTCAGGGTCGCGCTCTTTAACAGTTTCATGTCGACATGAAGTTGTTGACGATCAGCCAGGCAAGGAATTTCCAGGAAGCACGTTTGCTGCATCGCCATGGACGGGATCTCTGGGAGGTCGTCGCAGCTCCAACGCTACCTCTCCAAAATCGCATTCTTATGCGCAGCCCATTTCGAGATCTCTCAATTACCAGAATGGGTGCGTACTGAGATTTGATTGAACCTAATAATTGAAGGTGGCTGAAGGCATTCAATAACTCATTCCTGGAAAAGTGGCGCACGGGTCGGAGGAACGAGTCGTGAAGACAGGCCGCGCCAAGGATCTCGGCTGACTGAGTCTTCAATAAACCAGCCCGACTATATGTTTTTTAGATTTGTAGACAAAATTGGTTTCAGGTGAATTTGCTGGTATCATATTGATGCAGCGCGGACGGAACCTAAACCAGGATGGTACGGTCAGATGTGGCGGCATCAAAAATCACGGTCACGTGGTTTTGCCGCCTCTACGGTCGCAGAAGCTGAAGTCGCCTCCATAATCTTCAAGCGACAACACCAACTCAACACCTTTTCTGTTCATCTCCAAAGCTTTTCAGTCGTCGCACGCACCATGGCGCCTCGTGATGTTGATCATGAGAACGCGCAAAGCCCGGCACCAGTAGAAAAAGGCTTGGCTACTTTATCCACTCTGAGGTGAGTAGGTTCGAGCAATGTGCTGAATATCGAGAGCAATGTTGACGCGTCCTGTAGAATAGGGGTGAAGGCCTTTGTGGAGAAGGTAAAGTTTTGTCTCTTATCAAGGCGTTGCCAATTCTCTCATCTCAAAGCGACACATGCGAAGAATTGAAATCTTTCCTTTGACAGGCCATGCAAATGTCAATTTGCATCTAGAGTCTAATTGTATGCCAGGAAGGAGAAGAGCGCAAAGCAGAAATCCTTTCTATACAGAGTCGGAAAGGAAAACCAACCTTTTACGTACACTATGAAGAATTCAACAAACGCCTCGATGAATGGGTTGAAGCCGAGCGGATCAATCTCAATCGAGAAGTAGAATGGCCTGCGCCAGAGAAGCCCGACAAAAAGAAACAGGGCGGAGCGCAAAGCAAAGCGCAACCCGCCAAAGCCGACAACAAAATTCCCAAGGGCCAGAAGCGGCCTCGCTCCCAGCTGGAACGAGATTCACCAGCAACCCCTGGCATTTCCGAATCTCAGAGACAAGGCAAGGCCTTGAAACCATCCAAGGCAGGCGGCAAAGAGAATCGCGAGGGCTCTGTCGCAGTGATTTCTACAGTGGTCGAGGATGGCACGCCCAAGCCGGAAGACGAGGAGATGGACCTTGTGGATGTCCAAGATGCAGCTGCCGCCGCCAAGGCCGCGGCACCTGAAGTCTACTCGCGCGAGGATGAAATCGAGAAGCTCCGAACGTCGGGATCGATGACACAGAATCAGACGGAGATTTCGCGAGTACGCAACCTCAAAAATATTCAAATGGGTGATGCAGAGATTGTGCCGTGGTACTTTTCACCCTACCCCGTCGATTTCAGTGACGCGGATATGGTCTACATTTGCGAGTTCTGCCTAAGCTATTTTGGCGAGAAGCTGCAATTTGACCGCCACCGAGCCAAGTGCACGTTACTGCACCCGCCCGGAAATGAAATTTACCGCGACGACTACGTTAGTTTCTTTGAGATTGACGGGAGGAGACAGCGGACGTGGTGCCGAAATCTATGTCTGCTCTCCAAGCTGTTCCTAGATCACAAGACCCTGTACTACGACGTTGACCCCTTCTTATTCTACTGTATGTGCATACGGGATGAGCATGGGTGTCATCTCGTCGGTTACTTCTCCAAGGAAAAGGAGAGTGCAGAAGGGTACAACGTCGCCTGTATCCTGACGCTTCCGCAATATCAGCGCAAAGGATTCGGCAAACTTCTCATTGCCTTCTCGTATGAGCTGTCGAAGCGTGAAGGCAAGCTCGGTAGTCCGGAGAAGCCGCTTAGCGACTTAGGTTTGCTCGGCTACCGAGCGTATTGGCAAGAGATCATCGTAGACTTGCTAATGGAGCCGGGGAGGACCGATGCCAATGTCGAAGAACTAGGAGCGCTGACGGCAATGACGACGAACGACGTACTACATACGCTACAGAACTTGAACATGCTACGATATTCGAAGAATCAGCACGTCATCGTCTTGACGGATGCCGTAATTGAGCAATGGGAAAGGCAAAAGGAAAAGGAAAAGATCAAAGGGAAAAGAAGCATTGATTCAGAGAGACTTATGTGGAAACCTCCAGTTTTTACAGCATCTTCCCGCACATGGAATTGGTAAGAGTGGGATTCTTTTCCGCCCAGGCAGGGTTTCAATGGGCACGGCGTTGGTGGCGTTTGAACTTGTCAATCTCGACTCTGATGATACCCAGTCGATGCGTTTGGCATTGCTGCAATTCCTGTAAGATTCACTACCACACCGAGACTCTTTATGTAGGAGTTGCTAGAAGAAATGTTCACACCAAGCGACCTGAAATCATTTGAAATAATGTGAGCTAGGACGATCTGCTAGCGTAGAATTTTGACTGACTGCATTGGGCCTCCACAGCCCAAATGAAATTAGGATGATTTGTATGGTGGTGAGGTTTTCGATATTTACAACTCCACGAAAACACTTCCTAGTCAGGTATCTCTAAGGTCAAAAGGTCCATGAATAAGTTTAGATTGAGAGAAAAGAGATATTTGACACCAGTGATGTCCATTTTTGGCGAAGTCTCATTTAATCCCAGCCAGCGTGGTGGTGTGATATGGATCGGATTGTTTGGCCAGGCTGATTGCTTATTCCATCTGGAGCTAGGACGTTTGGGGCTTGGCTTGACATGCTTCGCTCATAAAACTAGACAGCATCTCATCCATTTCTGCTTTTCAGGATATCTTGCTTGCTATAGATAATATGCGCTGCTTGTTGCTTGCTTGACATTTGTGCCAGTTGTTTTGAACTGCCTGCCGCACGCAGCTGCACGATCCCCCTGATTCCCTGACATGCCCAAGACCACACAGGAGGCAGGGCAGCGCTGTCCAAGCCTTTCACCATAGCATCATTTTCAATGATCCCAAAGTACGCCGCCAGGGCGCGTCCGGTGGAGCGCGCGCTTCTTGATTGGAGCGAGTCAAGAGCATCTTAGCCGTCCAGATGCAATCTAGGAAAGGATTTTAAAAGCGTTTTTCTCAGGTATTCAAGTGCGATTTTTGTAGAAGAATTAATACGGTGCAACAAATTGGAGAAAATGTCCCGTCGACCTTGTCCCTTCAGGATTGTCTTTGATTCATGGAGACAACTCAATTGTTAGCTGTGTTAGGCCAATTTTTATAACTGACAGCTTTATCCATCGGAAGCGCTCTGGCGATCTCCGGCGGCAGGCATCGTAGCAAAACAAATAGAACAACACGGTCCAGACCATATTCAAACCCCCAGAAGCAAACTAGGGAAACCCTCAAACAGAACACAATCAGAATCTGGTTGAGGGTCTTCCGCTTTTCTCTACTTATCTATGTTGGTGCTGGTTCTGTTGTTCCATTCTTTTACCACAATGGCTGTCGGTAACTTATTCTACGCGGGGAGCCTTACTGAAAATTCGGGCAATCATGTAAAGCGGTTTCTCTTGTTCTTTTAGAAAGGTGGTATCGATATCTGTTGGATCCGGAATGGGAGGCACATCGGTACTTTTTTGCCTGAAAATGTATGTAATGTGAGAATCTATTCATGTCTAAACAGGCCTCACAACAGAGCTCACAACACGAAATATAAAGTCCAAAATTCAACGACTGGATTTGCATACGAACTGTAGCACTGCCGTTTGGTTTCCTGACTCCGCCGTCTGAGCTCCGCTTACCTCCAGCCTCACCAATTAGGTCCCCGAATCAGATTTTCAATCTCTCTTACTTTAGCCAGGCGACGATTTTCCTGGCCCCCCGACATGAGTCCCGCCTCTTTCGAACGCTGCCGTAGTGACGTGGAATGTGGAACAAAGTGTTGAGTCTGCTGTCTACCCGCCCCGCCGATGTCCGCGGTCACTTCCCAACGTGCGCGGTTCCTGCGTCTCCTTATCAACTCCTACCCTTGAGGCCAGGTCTTACCCAAGAGACGCGTTCAACCCAGCGCCGTTCTGCATTCCAACGTGCGCGTTGCTTAGGACTGTGGCCCTTTCGTGTGGATCTTACCTACCTAGGGTCTTGCCAAACGTAAAGCATCCACACTTTCAGGTAGGTAGCAATGACCTACATGTACTACATAACACTTGCAGCGCATCTTGAGCTCAAGGAATCATCTTGCGTTTGCATCCCGTTCTCTGATTCGCCAACACTCGGTTTCACGTCAAGTCATACTCGTCAAGTCTTTCGCTGTTCTGACAACTGCTGCACCTGTTTCTCACCATGACACTCATCATGACAGCAGATCCTGAGCCGAAGCCTGAGCCTCCTACAATCAATGGCTCTCAAAATGTCTCTCATAACTCTCCGGAACCAATCCCTCACCTTGAAGAGGCTTTGCCTCACGAATCTGAAGATTTCGTTGCAACTTCCGGAGACGCCACTTCCGACCCTTGTCCCTTAAGTCCTGGTTGCTCCACCTCTCTACAAACTGACACTGCCGAACGATCACGAAAGAAGCAAGTGGCGTGGAATTCGCCTGAGGTCTCTCCGAATGCATATTCCGCCTTTTCGACAGCAGACAATGCAATGCCATCTTCACTTCAAGACAGCCATAGTCACACGAGATTGAAAAATCAAGGCACACTGGATGAATTACGGCGAACTCTGAAGAAAGTCCTCATGCATGAACCTGGTGAACGATCTGCATCAACTACGGAGAACGAAGCAGAACAGATAGTCAAACGCTTCCTTGAGGGACCCCCCAGTCCAAAATTGAAACCAAAATCCGTGCTTCGCAGTGGAGCCACCACTCCACCCACATCCGCTAGCCCGCAAGCTCACCCGACAGAAGATGAAACTCACAACGAAAAAGGAAGCAAGGCTCGCTCCGCGCTCCAGGCCCGAGATAAGGCCAACCAGCTACAGGAGCATCTGAACCATGAGACAGACGAAAGGCTGAATGCCTCGAGTGACCCACCCTATCTACGCTCTTGGAGTCGAGAAAGCTGTCAGGAACTTCACTACGACTGTGATGAAAATCTCCTTGAATCCGGCCAATCCACACCAGCCCTTGATCGCGATTACGTCCCCCGACCTACTCGATTTCGCCTTGGGGCCCACTCTGCTCAGGTCCTGCTGGACAAGCTCACCCGTCGTAGCGCATCATCTTCCAGAGCGAGCTCTCGAGTGAGTTCCCCCGAAAGAACCCTCTTGAAATCCGGTCACGGAAAATCAAGGCGCCAAAGTTTCGGGGAAGCCCCCAATGACCTGGGCATCCCGCGCGCATGGAGCAAAATCGGTCAAAAGCTAATCACTCCGACAAAAAAGCCATCAAAATCCCGGGGCTATACCATTGTACAAAGACACTTGGAAGAAACATCCATGATGCAACAGTACATTGTGCTTCTCTGTGAATGCTTCATGAACTTCGGCGCGCCTACTCATCGCTTGCAAGACTACCTCAAGATTACCTCACGTACCTTCAAGATGGAAGCTCAGTTGCTCTACCTTCCCGGCTGCATGATAATCTCATTTGACGACCTTCGGGCACATACTACCCAAGTGAAGCTCGTGAAAGTAAACGAGGAAGTCGACTTGGGCAAGCTTTGTGACGCTCACAACATCTACAAGCGGGTCGTCCATCATGAAATCGGTGTGGAAGAAGCGACTCAACTCTTGGAGCACATTCGTGACAAACCCAAAAAGTTCAACAAGCCGTTCCTGATCCTGCTGTATGGAGTGGCAAGCGCTACTGTCGCTCCTTGGGCGTTCCAAGGCAGGTTTATCGACATGCCTATCGCCTTTCTCCTTGGGTGCCTTCTTGGAATACTAAAGCTATTCTTGGCCTCTAAATCTGACCTCTATACTGCGATGTTCCAAATCGTAACTGTCGCGATTACCAGCTTTCTTTCACGTGCATTTGGGTCAATACGCGACGGCCATTTGTTCTGCTTCTCCAGCTTAGCCTCATCTTCCATTACCCTGATTCTCCCGGGATACCAAATTCTGTGTGCCGCGTTAGAACTCCAGTCGCAATCCATTGTTGCAGGATCAGTCCGCATGGTCTTCTCGCTCGTCTACTCTTTATTCATTGGGTTTTCCTTGACCATTGGCACCGCTACTTATGGAATCATGGACAAGAATGCTACCTCTTCGTCTCAATGCGAAAATCCGGTACCAACGCACCTGGCGTTTGTCTTTGTACCGGTCTTCACGTTATGCTTGATGATCATCCACCACGCCAAATGGACGCAGATGCCCCTAATGCTTACCATTGCGTTTGCTGGCTACGTTGTCAGCTTCTTCTCCGAAAGGGCCTTCTCGCATGTCGCAGCAGCAAGCTCAGGAATGGCGGCTATTGCGATCAGCATCATGGCGAACATCCACAATCGATTGGCTGGTCGGTTCAATATCTATCGCACCCGAACACAGAGAAAGGTTGCCACATGGGTTGTAAGGACTTTATGCGAGCACTTAGGCTATCCAAATTGCTTCGTAGAGCCAGAGGGCCTTGGCCAGGAGCTGGATGTTCTGGACGCCAACACACCGCCACACATTGAAAACGCGAGCGACAAATTTCGCGCGGGCGAAATGGGGCAGCCTCCAGCACAGGAAAGTAGCTCGTCGATTTCGCCTACTTTTCCACGCATCGACGGCGCTGAGGAAAGACCACCGGCCCAAAAATCTTCACGTACGTCTTCGCCAGTTGACGATCGGGGGGTCTCCCAAATTGCAGAGCCGTCCAATGATCCGAACACGCCCAAACCTCAGATTAATTACTCTCTCGCCGCCGCTGCAATGTTGCCTGCCATCTTCGTTCTCGTTCCTTCGGGCTTGTCCGTTCAAGGCTCTTTAGTACAAGGGATCTCCACAGCGGATCAAATCGCAAATCTCACCACGCATGGCAGCAGCACAAATGGTACGGGCATGGTAACGAGCTCACAGCTGATGAATGGCGAAGTTGCATTACAGAATACCCTAGCGTTCAATGTGGGATATAGCGTTATTCAAATCTCTGTTGGGATTACGGTTGGGCTTTTCGTTGGTACCTTAATAGTTTATCCTTTTGGAAAAAACGGAAAGTGGGCTGGCAACATGAAGAGCCCCCTGGGTTCACTTTAACTCTACCATTTATGTAGTTCTTAACAAGATAATGAGAAATCTTTTGTTTGATAAAAAAAAAATTGCATTGGATCCATTCCGCGGCAAAAATATCGAAGCACCCCTCAGCCGGCTATGACTAGAGTATCAAAATTGTAATTTCTACTCGAAAAAATTGCTTTGTTTGATGGCCGCAATTCTGATGAGAGGCCCCTGACTTGATTCTCGGCTTTTGCTTCATATCGGTTCTTCTATTCTTGTTGTTTCATTTCGATGCGTGAACGACAAAGGTCAACGCGTGCATTCCAGCTGTTGTCCGAGCTTGTGCTGGAATGACTGTATTCTAGAGTCTCTTCCCTTTGCGCTTTCGCATTTTCAAGCGCCGGCGAATATGAATGTCAACGTTTAACATGCAACTACTGTCTGGCTAATTGAACAGCGTTGCACATGCCTCCCATACATGTTCCTCTTCTTGATACCATCGTGCCAAGGACGGCTTATTGCTGATCTGGGTTGCTGTCATTGAGCGCTGGGTTAATCAAGGTTAGTAGCTGTGTTTAATCTTTTGAGCCTCATCGTTCCGCAATCCGGAAGCGTTCCGCGCCCCGCCCTTGTGTATTCCGCACACCATCATATAGCTCCTCCATCGAATCCTCGATCGTAGCACACAACTTTAAGACCTGTTCTAGGATAGAGCATTCACCAGTTCCGCAGTGCACATTGTAACCAACTGAGTGGGGTCGTCTCCATGTCCTCCATAAGTTCATCTCTTCCAATTGAGCGCTTTCGTTTTCAGACCTTCGAGCATCACCATGTCTCCGTGAATATCCCATTTCCTTTTCCAGTTTTGATGACTGCATTTTCACGAATTCATTCTCGTACCCAACCTTGAAAGCACAACTAATCTCATCTACCAACATGCTATCATACATCCTCAACTTCCTCTCCACTCAATCCCACATTCACCCCATCCTCTTCCCTACCCTCCTCCTCCTCTCCCTCCCCATCACCTACCTCGCCTACAACGAATACCTCCGCTACCGCGCCCGTCTCCCTTCCTTCCCCGGTCCACCCTCCTGGCCCCTCGTCGGCCACATCCCGCACATCCGCTCCAACGCCGCCGAGACGTACCGGCAGTGGTCGCACCACTACGGCCCCGTCTATCAGATTCAGCTGGGCAACGTGCCCGTCCTGGTCGTCAACCGGGCTCGCGTCGCGCGCGACCTCTTCAGCGCCCACAGCCAGGCGCTCGCGTCTCGGCCCGTCTTCTATACCTTCCACCGCGTGCTGAGCAATACCGCGGGCACGACGATCGGCACGAGCCCGTTTGGCGAGAGCTTGAAAAGGCGGCGCAAGGGCGCGGCGAGCGCGCTGAATAAGCCGAGCGTGGCGGGCTATGTGCGCCATCTGGATGTCGAGACGAGGGATTTCGTGCGCGACGGGTTGGAGCGTGGCAGGGCGGGCGCTGAGGCGGTGGATCCGATGCCGATGATTCAGCGGCTGAGCTTGAGCTTGGCGCTCACGTTGAATTGGGGTACGCGCTTGGGCGGGAGTGGCGCAGACGGTGGGCGGGATGAGGCGCTGTTCCAGGAGATTACCGAGGTGGAAGAGGAGATTAGTAAGTTTCGCAGCACGACGGGGAACCTGCAGGACTACATTCCGCTACTGCGCTGGAATCCGGTGAATCTGGGGAGTAGAAGGGCGAGGGAAATGAGGGATAGGCGCGATGTCTATCTTACCAAGTTGAATCGGGATCTGGACGATCGCATGGAGAAAGGCATACATGAGCCGTGTATTCAGGCGAATGTGACGTTGGATAAGGAGGCAAACTTGAACAAAGAAGAATTGACGAGCATCAGTTTGACGATGCTGAGTGGTGGGCTGGATACGATTACGACTCTCGTGGCTTGGAGCGTGGCGCGATTGGCGGAGAGACCGGATATTCAAGACAAGACGCTGACGGCAATCAGAGAGCATTACAGAGCAGATCAGCCGTTGGGAGATGCGGAGGATGACCAGAAATGCAGTTATGTTGTGGCGCTAGTCCGAGAGTGCTTGAGGTCAGTGTGCTGGCCATATCTGAAAACATCTGCTTGCCGACGCTAACTTTGAACGATAGATATTACTGCGTCCTTCGCCTGGCCCTTCCTCGAACCACAATCAAGGACATAACCTATGAGGGTAAACTGATTCCAGCAGGTACCACCATCTTCCTCAATGCTTGGGCATGCAACATGGATCCGGAAGTCTGGAGCGATCCAGAAGTCTTCCGGCCTGAGCGATGGCTTGAGACCCCAGACGCCCCGCTTTTTACCTACGGTCTTGGATATCGCATGTGTGCTGGATCTCTGCTCGCCAATCGCGAACTGTATCTTGTCTTCTTGCGTATGCTCAGCAGCTTCGAGCTAGTCAAAGCGGATGATGTGGATACTCGGCCAGTTGAGGGAAGCGCAGACCCGACAAGTCTGGTAACGATGCCAAAGCGGTACAAAATCAGATTCAAACCAAGAAATGAGCAACTGTTGAGAGCGGCTCTCGACGAGACAGAAGCGTCGTGAAGTGTTTCGTACGTAGTCGAGATAGTAGTCTATATTGATGTCATGCAAGATCGTTAATGGATTCCCAAACGCGTTCCTCACAGCAAGGCAAAAACAAAAACCAACCATTCCCCAGCTGCCACCTAATTGAACTTCCTCCACATTGTTTCTCCTTTGTTGACATTGGTGAAGTCTTCGCCAGGCAGGACTTCCCTTAGCATGTGATTGATGTTCAATCCTCTCTCCCTACACTCTTTCCACTGCCGTGGATAACCCAAACTGCATTCTTCAAACCGGACACCGTCTCTCCAGTCGGTTCGACGGATGTGGAGATGGCCGCTGACGACGACTTCCGCATTGAACTGAGAGTGCCAATCTTCCGTCTTCTTGGTGCCGCACCAAAGAGAAAATCGCGGAATGAGTTTCAAGTAGACCAAGTCATATCGCAACGGCCAATGCCCGGCAAGCACGAGTTTCACTCGCAGACCATACCGAGCCGTGGCCTCGCTCAGTCGTGCTGATGTTCGACTAACCAGCGTCTCACACCAGGCTTCACGCGTGGGATATGGATCGGGGTGAAGCATTGCTTCGTCAGTGGGCTCAATGTCCTCTTCCCGCGCCCACGCCAGTGCATTGCAGAACTCGACGTCGTCCGGGCGGAAGGAGTAGTCGTAGAGGGTGAAGATGGGGCAAACCAGGAATGGAGTCGCCCATCCATTCTGCCCTTCACACCACCAAAACGTGTACGGGTCTTCGGGGGTGATGACGCCAAAGGAGCGGGCGACCTCGACGCAATGCAAGTACTTCGCCTCGCCTCGCAGACCCGCCCCCTCGACCTGTTCCAATGCCACAAGGCTGTACAGCTCGTGGTTGCCTGGCGCCCAGAAGACGGTCTTGAAGCATTCCTTGGCCTTAGAGAAGGCCAGGCTCAAGTGCTCCGACGACTCGCCAATGTCGCCGACCAGCATCAGCCCATCATTGGGCTTGGGCTCGAGCTCCAGCCAGGCTTCGCGATTCGGCTTGTAGGAGAGGTGGATGTCGCTGATGGCATACAGCTTGCCAAAGGGGCGCGGGGGGGGCTCCGGAATGGGAGGATGGGGCGGGCCGGTAGTGATGGGTTCGCGGACCGCGACAGCGCCAGCCTGAGCGACGAGCGGATCCGCCATTCGAGCGGTAGCTTCTCTCTCGTGGGGAGAGAGGGGAGGAATGG